>NW_019281312.1:154706-166590 GCF_000648695.1 Onthophagus taurus | reverse complement strand
ACGTCACACCATTTTCCACGCCCAGCTGTTGTTATGGTCTATGCGTTTGCTGCGTATTTTTGGAGGTTATATCCTAGACGTATTCCTATTATTTTTGAAGTTTTATGCTTTTAGACGTATTAATGTCTATCATATAACCTCGAAAAATACTAAGGAAATGACTATGCAATCGCGTAATTTTTTTTTGTACTGCCAAATTTGAATTCCGTGTACTCATGGTGTTCCATAGACCGTTTAGAACATCTTAGGAACAAAAAATATTAAAAAAATTAAAATTGCCAATTTAGAAGTTAAGGAACAAATATTTTTGGCATTGCCGAAATTGAAATGTGTGTATTAGTCGTGTTCCCAAGGATATTTTACGTATTTTAGAACAAAAAAATTTCAAAATTAAAAATTTTAAATTTGGGGCTAAGGAACTGACTTTATGCAATCGCGTAATTTTTTTTTGTACTGCCAAATTTAAATTGGGTACTCATCGTGTTCCTTGGATCATTTTGAACACCTTAGGAACAAAAAAAATAAAAAAATTGAAATTGCGACTTTAAAAATTAAGGGATTAAGTATTTTTGATATTGCCAAAATTGAAATGTGTGTATTAGCCGTGTTCCAAAGGATATTTTACGTATTTTAGAAGCAAAAAATTTAAAAATTTTAAATTTGGGGCTAAGGAACTGACTTTATGCAATCGCGTAATTTTTTTTTGTACTGCCAAATTTAAATTGCGTGTACTCATCGTGTTCCTTGGATCATTTTGAACATCTTAGGAACAAAAAAAAATAAAAAAATTGAAATTGCGACTTTAGAAATTAAAGAATTAAGTATTTTTGATATTGCCAAAATTGAAATGTGTGTATTAGCCGTGTTCCAAAGGATATTTTACGTATTTTAGAAACAAAAAATTATCAAAATTTAAAAATTTTAAATTTGGAGCTAAGGAACTGACTTTATGCAATCGCGTAATTTTTTTTTGTACTGCCAAATTTAAATTGGGGGTACTCATCGTGTTCCTTGGAATATTTTGAACATTTTAGGAATAAAAAAATAATTAAATAATTAAAATTGCAAAATTTAGAGCTAAAAAAATAACTTTTTGCAAAAAAAATCTCGTATTGAGGAAACCAATAAACGCTTCCCTTTATAACCAATAACGAACTAATTTTCTGCACCAGCTAGAATCGTTAACGTTTCGTTTGGAGATTCGCTCGGATTTTCCAAAGGCTATAATAAAACCAATTCGAAAAATATTATCGGTTTGAAGTGCTAAAAGCTCTTTGAAATCGAAATAAATAAATAAAAAAAAGGAAGTAGTGGTTATTTCAGAGAATCCTTGTGTCAAATAAAACTTGATTGTGTTCCGTTTTAAAAAAGTGTAAATATTTTTTTGTAAATTAAAAAAAAATTGTACAGTAAGTGTGCTTTAAATACAAAGATAATTGTTTAAATTATTTTTAAATGGGATTAAATTAATTTTTGCAGCGGGGATCGCCCTAAAAAAAGAAATTTCGGCACTGATAGAGGATATACGGGAAATATCGAAGCTATAATGAGAGCTATGGTTTATTGCGAACAACACCCATCGAAAGAAATCTGCAAATCGTTCCTGTAAGGATTTTCTTTACTAAACCGAAAAAAAAAAATCTTAGACATTTTCTCGTTTTTTTTTTTAAGTTACGTGAAAAAAAATCTAAGAAGAAAATAAACGATTTAGGTGCGATCTAATGTATTATAATAAAAATTAAAAATGTATAAAAAAAAACTTTTTGTTTCGTGAATAAATAAATCTTTCGAGATAAGTGTTATTTTCTCGCCAAGTATTTTCACTAAAAATTCTGAAATGACATCTAAACATCGAGGCATCCCAAAAATAGAGGGTCCAAAATGCCGAGTACTGCAGTCATTTGGCACCAAACAATACAAACCCGGCGGATTCGGTGATTTATTGTTATTAATAATACAAAAGTGTGTTTTTTTATTTTGGCCCAAAAAAATCTTATTTTTTAAATTTATTTTATTTGTTTATTTATTTTAACTTTTATTTTATTATTTTTTTTTATAGTTTTGAAACGAATATGAAGAACGATTGGGATGACGATGATGAATTTCTTATGAATCAATTGTGTCAAAAATGGAAATCTTCCAATATGAGATCGTAATTAATTTTTTTTTTATTTTAACCATTTGCATCATAATTAGCTCAAATATACACGGATTATTTATGGCCATTATCACCGAAGCACACACATTTTTAATAGGGAGTGAAATAGATATTATTTACATAATTATTATTACTTAATAGATCACATTAGATCTAGAACCAGAAACATTCGAGTCTCAAAAAATGGCTAAACCCAAATGTTTCTAGTTCTAGGTCTAAAGTCGAGGTATTACTACCACAAACCTAAATACTGCTGTCAAAAGACTAGATACTGTTGCAAAAGACTAGTTACTGCTTACAAAAATAGATGCTGCTTCTAGAATAGCTGATAGCACCGATGGAAGATTAGATATTACTTTCAAAAGGCAGAATATTGTTGGCTGAAAACTTATTATTACTGGCAGAGGACTAGATCTGTTACAGAGCATCGGATACTGCTGATACAAGACTAAGTTTTCTAGAAAACTAGATTTTGTCACCAAAAGACTAAATATTTCTGGCATACGATCTGAAACTGCTTCTAAAACACTAGATAATGGAACTAAAAGTCTAAACACTGCAGTAAAAAGAACATAAACTGCTACCAGAATACTAGATACTGTTGTTATATTACTATATATCACTAATGCAAGACAAAAAATGACAAAAAAGTAGATAATGCTACTAAATAAGTAGATACTACCGATGGAAGACTAATAAGATATTGTTTCCTGAAAAATATTGTATTTTGTTGTAAAACACCAGATATTACTGATAAAAGATTATGTACTGCTTTTCAAAGTCGAGATATTACTACCACAAAACTAAATACTGCTGCCAAAAGACTAGATACTGTTGCAAAAGACCAGTTACTGCTGACAAAAATAGATGCTTCTTCTAGAATAGTTTATAGTACCGATGGAAACTAGATTTTGTCACCAAAAGACTAAATATTTCTGGCATACGACCTGAAACTGCTTTTAAAACACTAGATAATGGAGCTAAAAGTCTAAATACTGCAGTAAAAAGAACATAAACTGCTTCCAGAATACTAAATACTGTTGTTATATTACTATATATCACTAATGCAAGACAAAAAATGACAAAAAAGTAGATAATGCTACTAAATAAGTAGATACTGCCGATGGAAGGCTAATAAGATATTGTTTCCTGAAAAATATTGTATTTTGTTGTAAGTCACCAGATATTACTGATAAATGATTATGTACTGCTTCTCAAAGTCGAGATATTACTACCACAAAACTAAATACTGCTGTCAAAGGACTAGATACTATTGCAAAAGACCAGTTGCTGCTGACGAAAATAGATGCTTCTTCTAGAATAATTTATAGTACCGATGGAAGACTAGATACTACTTTCAAAAGACTAATTATTGTCGCTGGAAGACTTATTATTGCTGGCAGAGGAGTAGATCTGTTACAGAACACTACATACTGGCAATACAAGCCTAAGTAGATGATATTGTTTCTAGAAAACTAGATTTTGCCACCAAAAGACTAAATATTTCTGGCATACGACCTGAAACTGGTTCCAAAAAACTAGATAATGAAGGTAAATGTCTAGATATTGCTGTAAAAAGAACATAAACTGCTTCCAGAATACTAGATACTACTGATGAAAGACTAATAAGATATTATTTCCAGAAAAATATTGTATATTGTTGTAAAACACAAGATTATGCTAATAAAAGATTATATACTACTTCTCAAAGCTGACATATTACTACCACAAAATTAAATACTACTGTCAAAAGAATAGAGAATAGAGACTATAAAAAAGATGCTGCTTGTAGAATAGCTGATAGTGCGTATAGAAGACTAGATACTACTTTCAAAAGATTAAATATTGTCGCCGGAAGACTTATCATTGCTAGTAGAGGACCAGATCTGTTACAGAACATCAGATACTGTGGATACAAGACTAAGTAGATAATATTGTTTCTAGAAAACTGAATATTGTCACCAAGAGACTAAATATTGCTAAAGCCTTATTAAAGGAAGACTTATTATTGAAACTGTTCAAAGTTTGAACATCTTTGGATCTTTGGAGCTATGTGATTATGATAGACGAAGCACATTTGAAATGCCTTTACATTCACCAAAAGTTACTATTTGGTGCGGCGTTCTTCGAAGACGTTGTTCTCCGAATTTTTTGGCAAGTGAATCCGAAGAAAATAACATGGGTGACTACTAATTTCACCAAGATGGTGTAACATGTCATGTTGCCCGATTAACTATGGATTTACTGCGTACCATGTTTCCAAATTCGCTTGATTTGACACCTCCTGACCCTTTCCTGTGGGAATACCTTAAAAGCAAGTTTATGTTAGCACACCAGATACTCTCGAGCAACTTAACGCCAGAAAATCGCAGATCGAAACACTCGCAAAAGTGAAAAAAGGCCCAATTTTGTGGTGACAGCTGGAGGAGGTCTAACTACTAAACAAGTTGTATAAGTCCAAATTTCAATAAAATTATAGAATGTAAACAAAATATTGAGTTGTGTTCAAGTTATTTCTTGTACCTTGTATAAGACAAAAAATAATAAAAAAGCAGATAATGCTTCAAAATAAGTAGATACTACCGATGGAAGACTAATAAGATATTGTTTCCAGAAAAATATTGTATTTTGTTGTAAAACATCAGATTATGCTGATAAAAGATTATATACTACTTCTCAAAGACGAGGTATTGCTACCAGAAAACTAAATGCTGCTGTCAGAAGACTAGATCTGCAACATAACATTAGACACTGCTGATACAGGACTAGATATTATTTTTAGAGAACTTGATATCGTCACCAGAACACTAAATATTGCTGGTAGATGATTGGATACTGCTTCCAAAAGACTAGATACTGTAGGTAAAAAACTAAATGCTGCTGTAAAAAGAATAGAAACTAGAACTAGAAACATTCAAATCAGACAAGATCATCCACTGGGGTGAATCGCGATTCTAGCTGGATAAAATTATTTTATGGACTTAACAAGGACTTGAAGACTAGAATGGCAAAAAAATATATATACAGGTGTTCAGAAATTGATGGATAATCAACACGTAGCGACATTCTTCGTTCGATTTTAAATCGAAAATCTTAATTGTAAAATGTTGTACCATGCTTCGTACGTCTTCATGAGGTTCTTAAAGTTCGGATAATTTGTCCATAAATAATCATTAATATTCAATATCTGTTGATAACAAAGCTGTAATTTAGAATAAAAAGAATGTTGAAAACTAGTTTTTGTGGTAAAGTTATTTTCTTTAGCTTTAAAGTTCGTTTTTAACTGTTTTTAAATTTGGCAACATAGTAGAACAACATTTTAACATTAAGATTTTCATTTAGGTGTTTTAGTTCTCAGAACAAAATTTTGACTGAATTTTGAGGTTTTGCATATTCCTTTTAGGAAAAATTGAAATCAAAATCATCTTCCGATTCGCTCGGAGAATACTTCTCTCCACTTCGCTATGCTGCTCATTAACGATATTCTCTTCCACTGAATCTTCCGCTGATTCGTAATCAGCACATCAAAAGATCACGCCAATACCAAGTTTTATAAAAATATATTATTAATTATATCATAATAAAGAAATTCAAAAAATTTGAAGTCAACCACATCTAATGAAAAATAGTTGCACAGTAAAATGTAAAGAATTTTTTAATTTTCACGAAGCAAAATCACACCCTTAAATCGGATGTTTTCAGTGCTTGAAACTTCGTTTTAAAAGTTATCTAAACTAGTTAGATTAACACTCAAACAAAAATAAATAATCACATTTATAAGGAAGATCACATTAATGTATTATGCTCTAATTGCATTAGACAGTTTTCAAAGTAATGAATGAAGTATTATTTTTTATATAGTATATTTATAGTATATTTTTTATATTGAATATCTGATTTGACATTGATTTTTTACTTTTGGCCAGCTAGAATCGAAATTCAGCCCAGTGTGCAGCATTAAACTATCACTTAGTACTCCACTATTCACAGGAATTAGTATCTCGTTTAGGTGTTGGACACTACAGATAATAAACAAGTTCAGCCCCAATAGTACTCATTGCAATAATCCCAATACGATATATAAAATGTCTTGTTACAGTTTCGTCTAGTTTTCTTCTCTTCGCTTAAAATCATTGTCACATTCATTACTAACAGAACTGTCGCTGTTATCACATTCGATTATTAATTAAAGTATCCTCTTTTTAACGCAACAAACCGTTTTGAAAAATCACTTTTAGTTTTTGAGAAATAAATTTTTAAAATGATCGATAATTTTTTCGAATTTTGCAATTTTTGCCGATTAAGTTTTAAAAATTCGTATAAAATCCAGTTCTTGGAATATGAGTAAGAAAATTTCTCAAAATATTGATAAAAGTGTCTTCTTTCCAATGAACCAACCAGTTTTGAAAAATAGCTTTTAGTTTTTGAGAAAACAATATTTGAAATTTTGATAAATTTTCAATGTTAAATTTTCATCGATAATTTTCAAAATTCGCTATAAAATTCATTTCTTGAAGAATCCTTGTGGAAATATTACCAATTATTAATTAAAGTATCCTCTTTTTAATGTAACAAGTCGTTTTGAAAAATCACTTTTAGTTTTTGAGAAATAAATTTTTGAAATGATCGACAATTTTTTCGAATTTTGCAATTTTCACCGATTAAGTTTTAAAAATTCGTATAAAATCCACTTCTTAGAATATGAGTTTGAAAATTTCCCAAATTGTTAATAAAAGTGTCTTCTTTCCAATGAACCAACCAGTTTTGGAAAATAGCTTTTAGTTTTTGAGGAAACAATATTTGAAGATTTGATAAAATTTTCGATGTTGCAATTTTCATCGATAACTTTCAAAATTCGCTATAAAATTCATTTCTTGAAGAATCCTTGTGGAAATATCACCGATTATTAATTAAAGTATCCTCTTTTTAATGCAACAAGTCGTTTTGAAAAATCGCTTTTAGTTTTTGAGAAATAAATTTTTGAAATGATCGACAATTTTTTCTAATTTTGCAATATTCACCGATTAAGTTTTAAAAATTCGTATAAAATCCAGTTCTTGGAATATGAGTTTGAAAATTTCCCAAAGTGTTAATAAAAGTGTCTTCTTTCCAATGAACCAATCAGTTTTGGAAAATAGGTTTTAGTTTTTGAGAAAACAATATTTGAAGTTTTGATAAAATTTTCGATGTAGCAATTTTCATCGATAATTTTCAAAATTCGCTATAAAATTAATTTCTTGGAGGATCCTTGTGGAAATATCACCAATTATTAATTAAAGTATCCTCTTTTTAATGCAAAAAGCCGTTTTGAAAAATCACTTTCAGTTCATGAGATATAAATTTTAGAATTTTTCAATTTTCGTCGATTAAATTTTGCGGCTTTTCTCAAAATCACTATCCGTTCCGTCACTACCAACCATATACTCGACCTACACGTAATTCGTAATCGGCTGCCCAAAAGATCCCACCAATACCAAGTTTTATATAAAAAAATTAAAAGAAAATGAAAAAGTGTTATCAGCTTGATCGGAGTTTTAAATGGAAAATTTTTGTTGTATCTCAATTTATGGTTAATTTTGGCCCTCCTTCTTTGAATATATTACTAATTATATCATAATAAAGAAATTTAAAAAATTTAATGAATTGAATTTTCCTTATTTGTCATTGACTTTTTACTTTTGGCCAGCTAGAATCGAGATTTAACCCAATGTGCGGCATTAAATGAAGGTTCCACAGATTGTCACAACAAAATGCGCTATGATTTTGCTTTACTTGTAAAAGGAGAAAGAATCTTCGCCAACTTCACCGACAATATCTAGTTTAAATAATAAAAAAAAGTTTAGTGATATGGGCCAACTTACAATTAGTAATTTCTTCTAAATGATGCAAATGAGTTCATTATAATTCTAAATATTAATTTTATTAGAAACATTTTATAAAATCCGAATTCCTCACTTTCTTACAGCAAAAAATGGGATTTCGGGATGCAAAGGGCACACTCAGCGATCGCTTCATCCAAACAAAAGATGGCATGGGAGTCAGCAAATGATAAAGGAAAAAGATAAAAAAAATTATAATAAATATCAATTATTGTGTAACGTTTTTAAAATTAAAATAAATTCTAATTTATAGCACACACATTAAATTTCTCTATATTATATAAATATATATATTTTTTAATTTATTATAATATATTATATTAAATTAAATTTGAATTTAATTTCAGTTCTAAACGTGGATTGGATTTGGGTTTGGGTCGTGGATATTCTGGTTCTCAAGCTGCTAAACATTTAATGGGTTTGGCCGCGGCGAATTTCGCCGGAGGACCCGGAAGGAGACGTCGAAGTGTTGAAGATTTCGCATAAATTACAATAAAAAAACAAAAATAAATCCAATTCCCTTTAGATTGTTTAGAAGCAAAACAAAAAAAAACATGTAACAATAAAAAGAAAATATAAATAAAAAAAAAATATATACACAATGTTCCTAAATGTCCCCAAGGTACTACTACAATATTTATCCCTCTTTGTCCAACTTTATCGAGGAAAACTAAACCCCCCCTAAACCTCTCTCTCGATGTGTGTCTACTCCTTTAAAATCAAAAAAAAATATATACCAAAATAACCTAATTATTATTAATAATAATTAATCGGTGTCTAAAAATATATTTAATGTTAATTAAAAAAAAAAATAATGATAATAAAAAATTTAGTGGCTGCATTTTTTTAGTTGTTTCGTTATTATTTTTATTGTAATTTAGATTAGATTAGAAACAGATAAAACGATTTAAACCTCAAAGTCATAAATAAAATTTAAACTGATCAATGAAAATATATTTGCGAATTTATTTATTTACACATTTCCTTTTTGTATGTACACTTTCAAAGTAAATAAAACTAAAACTGATGGGGAAAGGAAATGGTTAACCTAAACAATCTTGGAAAGGAACAAAGTTCCTAACTAAGTTATTTCAGTGTTCGAAAGTAATCTTGTTGAATCAAATAAAAAAAGTACAAAGAAAATAAATAAAATAGCAAAATAATCAATTAAACTCAAATTTACTTAATAAGGTAAAAATATAAAAAAGTTGTATTAAAAAATGGCAAAAAATTAAAAAAATTTACTTAATAATGATGGAATTAGTTAAAAGATATGTATTGGGAATTTTATATAACTCGCCATATATGAATGCAGAAACCATAGTTACTAAACTAAACTAGTATGATCTTGCACTGCTCCACATAGAATGCAATATAGTTTAATAGTAGAGGCATTAAAAGTTTTGTTTGAAAAAGGTGACGTCTAAACGCACGAATATTTCTGGTTCTAGGTCTAGTTTTAGTTCTACTCTTCGTTCAATAAAAATATACAACAATCTAGCGCCTAATAACAGTTAAAACTACAACTAACACTAGACTTAGAACTAGAAAGTTTCTAGGTCTAGTGTTAGTTCTAGTTTTACATTAGCACTGTTACTATGTATGTAAAACCAACACTATACCTAGAACTAGAATCATTTGTGTTTAGCCGCACGTCTCTAAAGACGGCTAAACTCAAATAATTCTAGTTCTAGGTATAGTGTTCGTTCTAGTTTTACACTAGTACTGTTACTATGTATGTAAAACTAACACTATACCTAGTACTAGAATCATTTGGGTTTAGCCGCACGTCTCTAAAGACGGCTAAACCCAAATAATTCTAGTTCTAGGTATAGTATTAGTTCTAGTTTTACACTAGCACTGTTACTAGAACTAACATTAGACTAAGGTTAATGCCATAACTGAATTTCCAAAACCAACCACACTTAAACAATTACAGCTATTCTTAGGAATGATAAATTTTTATCGCAGATTTTTGCGAGACATGTGAAACATTTTAGCTCCTTTACATCATTTATCAAAAACACTTTACTCGCAAAAACTTAAATCAATCACTTCCTAGACACATCATCACGACATTTTTTTGACTATAGCCGAAGAAGCAGTTTTATAACAGACTATAGACAATAAAGCACAACCTTTATCATTCTTTTCTCAAAAATTATCTTCAAGCCAAATAAATTATTCAACTTTAGCAATTTTCGTCGATTAAGTTTTAAAAATTCGTATTAAATTTATTTCTTGGAATATGAGTATGAAAATTTCCCAAAGTGTTAATAAAAGTGTCCTCTTTCCAATGAACCAACCCGTTTTGAAAAATAGCTTTTAGTTTTTGAAAAAACAATATTTGAAGTTTTGATAAAATTTTCGATGTTGCAATCATGCATCAAGTGACGTAAATAAGTGAGTTTTTGACAAGAACTCATTGAGAAGGCTTGTTTTTCATGGCACACTAGGCTAAATATCCNAACTAACACTATACCTAGAACTAGAATCATTTGGGTTTAGCCGCACGTCTCTAAAGACGGCTAAACCCAAATAATTCTAGTTCTAGGTATAGTGTTAGTTCTAGTTTTACACTAGCACTGTTACTATGTATGTAGAACTAACACTATACCTAGAACTAGAATCATTCGGGTTTAGCCGCACGTCTCTAAAGACGGCTAAACCCAAATAATTCTAGTTCTAGGTATAGTGTTCGTTCTAGTTTTACACTAGTACTATTACTATGTATGTAAAACTAACACTATACCTAGAACTAGAATCATTTGGGTTTAGCCGCACGCCACTAAAGACGGCTAAACCCAAATAATTCAAGTTCTAGGTATAGTGTTAGTTCTAGTTTTACACTAGCACTGTTACTAGAACTAACATTAGACTAAGGTTAATGCCATAACTGAATTTCCAAAACCAACCACACTTAAATAATACAGCTATTCTTAGGAATGATAAATTTTTATCACAGATTTTTGCGAAACCTGTGAAACGTTTTAGCTCCTTTACATCATTTATCAAAAACACTTTATTCGCAAAAACTTAAATCAATCACTTCCTAGACGACATTTTTTTGACTACAGCCGAAGAAGCAGTTTTATAACAGACTATAGACAATAAAGCACAATCTTTATCATTTTTTTCTCAAAAATTATCTTCAAGCCAAATAAATTCTACTTTTGCAATTTTCGTCGATTAAGTTTTAAAAATTCGTATAACATCCATTTCTTGGAATATGACTATGAAAATTTCCCAAATTGTTAATAAAAGTGTCCTCTTTCCAATGAACCAACCCGTTTTGAAAAATAACTTTTAGTTTTTGAGAAAACAATATTTGAAGTTTTGATAAACTTTTTAATGTTGCAATTTTCATCGATAACTTTCAAAATTCGCTATAAAATTCATTTCTTGAAGGATGCTTGTGGAAATATCACCAATTATTAATTAAAGTATCCTCTTTTTTATGCAACAAGCCGTTTTGAAAAATCGCTTTTAGTTTTTGAGAAAATAATTTTTGACATAATCAACAATTTTTTCAAATTGTCAATTTTTGCCGATTAAGTTTTAAAAATTCGTATAAAATCCATTTCTTGGAATATGAGTATGAAAATTTCCCAAATTGTTAATAAAAGTGTCGTCTTTCCAATGAATAAGCACGTTTTGAAAAATAACTTTTAGTTTTTGAGAAAACATTATTTGAAATTTTGATAAAATTTTCGATGTTGCAATTTTTATCGATAACTTTCAAAATTCGCTATAAAATTCATTTCTTGAAGGATCCTTGTGGAAATATCACCAATTATTAATTAAAGTATCCTCTTTTTAATGCAACAAGCCGTTTTGAAAAATCACT
>NW_019281312.1:115293-141903 GCF_000648695.1 Onthophagus taurus | reverse complement strand
AAAGAGGATACTTTAATTAATAATTGGTGATATTTCTACAAGAATCCTTCAAGAAATTAATTTTATAGCGAATTTTGAAAGTTATCGATGAAAATTGCAACATCGAAAATTTTATCAAAATTTCAAATATTGTTTTTTCAAAAACTAAAAGTTATTTTTCAAAACGGGTTGGTTCATTGGAAAGAGGAGACTTTTATTAACACTTTGGGAAATTTTCATACTCATATTCCAAGAAATGGATTTTATACGAATTTTTAAAACTTAATCGGCTAAAATTGCAAAATTCGAAAAAATTGTGGATTATTTCAATAATTCATTAGTAATGAATGTTATATGTAATAAGAGATTTTATATATCGTATTGGAATTGTTACAATGAGGTTGCTAATGACAAACCTGATATAAATAAAGTTGTATTCCATGAAAAAAGTTTTATTGGATAAATATGGGCTCAAAACTGCTAATTTACCTATAAGGGCAGTGCCAAATCAGATAAATGGCTCTGCAAATGATGCAAATAATGATAGGGTTTGCGACTTAAAATGGTCAAAAAAGCAGTCTGCTCAATTAGATTTTATTTGAAGATTCCTTTTGATTACAAAGAACGTGATACGATGAGCGTGTTGATTTGAGATGAAACCCAACGGAGCAGATAGAGGGAAGGTTCGAGTTTATAAATACAACACTGCTTTGATACACTGTGTATGACCCTCACAGCACCTGTTCTCGCTGCTAAAGTATCGATTTTATTAAATTCCGGAAAGCGGACGATAAAACGTGACAGGAACAAGACAGCTTTTAAAAGATTTGCAAAAAAATGTTAATTTACAAAAAAAACATAACCAAGAAAATTACTGTCAAAGTGACAGTTCAGTAAAAAGTGGATTTTTTTTAAATAATGGTTTAATTTGTTTAAAATAAAACGTGATTTAAAAAACAAACCTGTTTGTTGAAACTGTTGCTTTAAGAAATGTTAAAAAAATTGATAAATATGACTTAAAAAAATGATGTTATTTAACACCAAATGCAGATAACTTCACCACTTTACTTTACACCTTTAAAAACTATTAATAACTTTCAAACTTTAAAGTTAAAACGATTAATTTAGCCAAAAACGTTCGTGTTTTAATGGCGATGTTTATTTATTATGTTGAAGAATGAAATTTATAATGTAAGTGACCTTGAAAGTTTTCGTTCCAAAAAAGAATCAAAATTGCATTAAAAGATGACGCCACCGGTGTTTTATTTTTTTTTACATATTATAGAAGTATTTAATAATAATCAATAATAAAGATTTTTTAGTTCAACAAAAAAATGTTTCGAATTCTTTTCGATTAAGCAATAAACGAGAGACGAGAGAAAAACTCGTTAATCTTGGTCAATTGACCTCTTTGCGCTATGTCACCTTGAACAAAACTGTTATGCGTGCTTAACTACTACCACACTTTATTTAACACTTTATTTTATTTCCATTGTCAAATAAATAAATTATAACTTAAATAAATAATTTATTTCGAAACGTTTATCAAAATATCTTATCGCAAAAATCTTTTTTCGAAAAATAATTTTTTATATAAAGTTAAATTGGTTGCCTATTTTATTGTAATTGTCAAAAAAAATCCGATTAATTGACAATGACAGTTCTTTAAATTGTGCGATAACCAAAACAAACGTGAAGTTGGTTTAATCGATTTAATTTGTTAATAAATGTGTAATTGAGTTTAGTGATAATTTTAAATTAAATTTTGCGATTACAATTAAACCGATTGAAATAAATAAAAAAAAAATAATAATAAAACTTGAATAAATATAATTTGTTTAGATTGCGCTCTGTAATTTTCGTCGAGTTTTACTCGTTGATGACGTAGGTTGATTATAAAGTGGGCGAACGACCTCAGCAATTTCGGATTTGTACAAATAACTCGGTCATCTCGTGCAGAAAAAGGAATAGACGTCATAATATGACTCAGTTTTAAGTTACAAATTTAACTATGTATGTATCTAACTTCGTCTTGTTTAAAATGACAGAAATACAGTTGATCACAAAATTGAGTATACAGGGGAATTTGAAGTAATTATTAATTATTTTAAAGTTTGTGTAATATATAATCCAAAATAATTCAATTTTCCTAATAATATAATCACAATAATAACATATGATAAGAAATTCACGCCATAAAATTGAGTATACAGTGTGACACAAAAGTGATTAAATTTAGGTTGGTATTATGTTTTAATACGCTGTAGGCCCTCCACTAACTTTCTTTGTGGTTTTAGTTGTTTTGAAGTATTGTATAATAACCAGGGCACGGAACTTTTGTAACAAAACGATAGGATTTCCTCCCTCCACTCGTTCTCAGAAAATCTTGATTAAAAGAAAAGCATACTGTTCAGTGGGAAATTAAAATTTCAAGTTAGAAAAAAATTGTGTTAACAAAAATTGTTCCTGAAACAATTCTAAACAAACTTTGTCAACATTTTTTTTTGATCTAATCAATAATTAAGGAGATAACCTCAAAATAATAATTTTTCCGTTTTTATACATAATTATACTTAGATGCTTAATTAATAGAGATGTAAAAATTTTTTATTAAGATAATTGATTCAAAATCGAAATTGAAACAAATTTTATTTAAAACATTTTTTAATAAAAACAATAATTGTTGAGATAATTAATTTTGATAGCATACTATTCAGAGGGAAATTAAAATTTCAAGTTAGCAAAAAATTGTATTAACAAACACTGTTCCTGAAGTAATTCTAAACAAATTTTGTTAACAACATTTTTTGATTAAATCAACAATAAGGATATAACCTCAAAAATATTAATTTTTGTAGCATACTGTTCAGTGGGAAATTAAAATTTCAAGTTAGAAAAAAATTGTGTTAACAAAAATTGTTCCTGAAACAATTCTAAACAAACTTTGTCAACATTTTTTTTTGATTTAATCAATAATTAAGGAGATAACCTCAAAATAATAATTTTTCCGTTTTTATACATAATTATACTTAGATGCTTAATTAAGAGAGATGTAAAAATTTGTTATTAAGATAATTGATTCAAAATCGAAATTGAAACAAATTTTATTTAAAACATTTTTTAATAAAAACAATAATTATTGAGATAATTAATTTTGATAGCATACTATTCAGAGGGAAATTAAAATTTCAAGTTAGGAAAAAATTGTATTAATAAACACTGTTCCTGAAGTAATTCTAAACAAATATTGTTAATAAAAATTTTTGATTTGATCAATAATTAAAAACATAATCTCAAAAAAAATGTTATATATATATTTTTATATAGTTTTTTTATTGAGAAAATCGTTTTAGAATTTAATTTAGAACTTTTGTATGAAATTTTCTGCTGAGAACGAGTGGAGGGGGGAAATCGTATCGTTTTGTTACAAAAGTTCCGTGCCCTAATAATAACCATTCCATCACAAAGTATGATGTATGTTTAGGATCATTATGTTGTTTTATTATTTTCTGATGCTTCCTCTCCTACAAAAAGTGTCAAAACAGGGATGCTGCCTCTCTCCCACAATATTTAAGATATATAACCACTCCACTTTAAAACATTGGAATAAGAAATGCAACCAATAGACTGCAACTGAATGAGAAAAAACACAAAGAATTGAGTTTCACACTAAATCCACTGATGCAACAGCTGCTAAACTACTGGGAGTGCTCCAAGAGAATTCTCTGGAATGCACAGATACATGAAGTTGGAAAGAAACTCAATTCAGTAGTTTTCCAGCTAAGAACATTTCACTCATTTAGCGTTTCTCAACCTGACCACAATGATATTCATTCTGACATTACAAAAAATTAAGTAAGCACAATACACGTTTAAACTAATATACTATTTATTATAAATATGATTGTATCAGTAGGTACTGTCAAATGCCAAATGAAACTAATAATAAACTCATCAGTATTAAATTAAAAGTAGCTTTAATAATGATTAGTGACTCCCTTAGGCTTGTCTCGCACAGCAAAGTTTTTCAAAAGAAGGTTTTATATTACAAATAGCCACTCTCAGTTCTTTGTCTATATTGAGTCGAGACCTATATTTTGTTTTTAAAGCAGGCACCACAGAAAATCCAGCTTCGCAAAGGAAGGATGTTGAAAATGGTAATAATATACGAAATGCTCTTGTTTTCAGTGGAGAAAAGGCATCATCCATTCTCCCTTGATTTTGCCGTTTGCTGTAAAGTCTATGAAGATTTGTTCACTCGTAACTTGCTACCAATTTGTCGTCAGCAAGAAAATTCTGTGCCAACATGGCTAAATGACTTTCTATTGTTACAAAAACAACTTTCACATACTGTTCTTCTTTCTTGTATGTTTTGACACACTCATTCACATTTGCAAACATTTCTAGTTTTTTTTTGTTTCACATTTCTGCTCCACAGCGATAAATTTCTACAAAAAGCACTAACTTTATCACTACTATTCAACATATGTATGTGTGTTTGCTCCTTGGAGTTATAGATTCAGGGTATTTAATTCCTCTAATATGTAGAGCAAGTAACTCAATTTCATACAAATAAAGTATCCCGAAACTTTTCGGCTTCCGGGCGGTTTTTCATCTTCCAGAAAAGTGGCAATTTCCTCTTTTAACTCATAAACACGTTGTAGAAATTTCCCACGCGATAACCATCTGGAATAAAATAGCAACGTCGAATGTTCTGCACCAATATCTTTGCAAAATGTATTAAAGATTCTTGATTTTACGGGTCTCATTTTTATATAATTTATTACAGTAACAACAATGTTGAGACCAAGACTCATTTCTTTGGAAGCCACAGCCTTACTATGGATCATGCAATGGGTCCAGACTAGTGGTGGAACGGATAACCGGCAACTATCCGAAATCCGGCCTATCCGGCCATTTTTTAAAATCCAATTAATCGACAATTTTTTAAAATTTTGCAGTTTTCGCCAATTAAGTTTTAAAAATTCGTATAAAATCCATTTCTTGGAATATGAGTACGAAAATGTTCCAAAGTGTTAATAAAAGTATCCTCTTTTCAATGATCCAAGCCGTTTTGAAAAATTATTTTTAGTTATTGAGAAAATAATATTTGAAGTTTTCATAAAATTTTCGATGTTGCAATTTTCATCGATAATTTTCAAAATTCGCTATAAAATTAATTTCTTGAAGAATCCTCGTGGAAATATCACCAATTATTAATTAAAGTATCCTCTTTTTAATGCAATAAACCGTTTTGAAAAATCGCTTTTAGTTTTTGAGAAATAAATTTTTTAAATGATCAATTATTTAAAATTTTGCAATTTTCGCCGATTAAGTTTTAAAAATTCGTATAAAATCCATTTCTTGGAATATGAGTACGAAAATGTCCTAAAGCGTTAATAAAAGTGTCCTCTTTCCAATGATCCAACCCGTTTTGAAAAATTATTTTTAGTTATTGAGAAAATAATATTTGAAGTTTTGATAAAATTTTCGATGTTACAATTTTCATCGATAACTTTCAAAATTCGCTATAAAATTTATTTCTTGTAGGATCCTTGTGGAAATATCGCCAATTATTAATTAAAGTATTCGTTTCAAAAGTGCTTGTAGACTTTGGAATCTTCCATACATTGTACGAGCATCATCGGTGCATATTCCAACACAATTCTTCCACTCTATGTTTGCTTCATTAATAAAATCATTTCAAATATGAAACGAAGCGAGTGCTGTTGCTTTGAGTTCTTTAGGTTTGCAGAAAAGTAGTTCTGCTGCCGATATACCATCATAAAATCTTCATCACATCTGGCAGAATAATGGTGTGAGCCTTTTTACATCTGGTTGTTTTATATGATACTTTGTAAGAGGTAAGTAAAGCTTTTTCGTTCAAAAAGTTTTTTTGAAGAATGATGTTTGCTCTTCATATGACTTTAATTTAATTCAAAGAATTCTCGGGGCTTGTTAACGTACTCACTATAAAGTTTATTAAGTTTCATGCTGTCTGCTGGCAAAATTTTTAAACAAATGGCGCACACACTTTTTCATTTATTTTAGTAGTGGTATATTTTCTTGATTTTATCTTCGAAACCATGGTCGACTGTGCACTTGTTGATGCTTCATCTATACCGTGCCTATATGGGATATAGTAATATCTAGTCTCTAATAGTCTAATATACGTCGTATTTTATAATTATATGAAAAAGAAAGGTAGAGGGCGCCATAAAAATTGGGCCCGAATACTGAAAGGTTAAGAAACGTTTCTGTATATCCATCACAAACTTTAAAATAAATTAATAATTATTTGAAATATCCACAATTATCTATCTTCCATTCCCCTGTATACTCAATTTTGTGAGCAACTGTACTTAATTAACGTTTTTTGAGGTAATAAAATGGTAAATAATATAATAATGAAAAGTTGTTGTTTTAATTCAGGGTATTTTTTATTTATAATTCAAAAAACAACAAATAATCGGAGAGAATGATCGCATCTAAAAACGATTTCGGTTAATTAATTATATTTTTCGTTTGCAAAGGGGACAGAAAAGGGGGAATCAACATCAAAATTTTTTGTGTTAAATCTAATTTTCCTAACAAAACTTTTCTCATCGGGGATTTTGTATTTTATTTATTTATAAATCAATAAATAAATACGTCGATCCCACATTACACATTTCTTTTCATCATTTTTAAAGGAAATCCTAAATTCTAATTTTCTAATTTTTTTTTTACAGGAGTCCTGAACACCTCTAGATATTATCGCTAAAAAACGAATGATTTTTTTTTACTTTCGTTTGAATTCTCTCAGCACTCAAGAGGGACCAAGCTTTCAACATTTTTTAACGATTAAAAACTATTTATTTTTAGAATATTGCGTGGTGTCTTCATTTTTCATAATAATTTTTAAATGAAAATGATTTATAAATAAATTACTTGGCCCAAAAAATTTTAAAAAAAATTGTTATAAACAAAGAAATTGTGTCCCAAGAAAATTCAACATCTTTTTCGATCTAAATAGCCTAAAATACAATTAATTTAATGTACAATAGTTTATTTTATTTATTTTGTATGTGTAATTTGCTGAAAAAGCGTGATTTTCGTTAATTTATTTTTGGAAAATTATTTATTAAATCAGATAAAACTAATAAATCGTTTTGTAAATACATTTATATATTTTTTATTCATCTAAACAACGAAAAAAAAAAGATATCACAAAAAAAAGCGAAAAAATCTATCTAAACAAGAAAAAATAATACAAGTAATAATTAATTAATGACCACATCTTATGATTTTTTTTTCTTTTCATTTCAATAAAGTACATTATACAGATAAAATGATATAGTACATTCTCTAAGCTACAATTATAGTACACTACGTACACGAAAATTACATAATAATTAACCACTAACGATACATATACATTTTTTATTCTTATTCTTGGTATTATTTTTGAATTTATTTTTTACTGATTTCTTCGTGATGCAATAATAATTTAATAACAACGCTTTAAACACGTCGACGGAAAGTGATTAATTTGTTAAACAATTTTTTCTAAACATCTTCATTTTTTTCCGGAGCGATTTTTTTAATAAGGTAGGAAAAAGTCTACATTTCGCAATAATTATAATCTTTACAACTACTTATTAATTATTAACAAAGACAGATATGATTTAAACGTGTATAAATGTGTTGTTTTTTTATTTTAATGTGTATGTGAACGCTGGGCTTAATAATTAATGATTTGTGTCTCTTAAAGCTCTCTCTATTTTTATTTCTTTTTTTATAAAGTTTCGAAAAAGCCAAAAAAATCAACGTAAACAATTTACGCACCATTTAAAGCGATTAAGAGAATCTTATTTACCAAAAAAACTTTTTTTTGACGTTTAAACGTCAAAATGACAAATTTGACATTGACATTTTGAGGTTAATTTGATTAAAGAAACGTAATTATCAATTAATTTTTAAAATGTGATGTAAGAAATTAATATGTACAAAAAAATACTGAATGTTGTTTAGAAATTCTCTTATTTTATTAACGAGGGGTGCATCACAATGTGTCTTAACGATTTCGATGCAATTTCAATTAAAAATTTAGATTATTTTTACGCAAAAACAAAAATGATTGAGATTTTCTTAAAAATTGGTTCATTTTAATCAGAAAAGATGTGCCACAACCCATATTTAAGATTAAAAATAAAAAAAAGATGGATTCCTTAATTTCCGCCATCTTGAATTTGAAAAAAACGTATATTTTGAGTGATAAAAAAGTTAAATAGGTCGAGTTTATACTCGTTTTAAACCCCGCTTAATTTCCAATCGATTTTTTTTAATAAAATTTTTCAAAAAGAATTTTTTTGATTAATTTGACATATTGGTGTTAATACAAAAATGAAAATTTTTAAAGTTTCCTTATAATCGGTTCATTTTAACCAGAAAAGATGTGCCACAACCCATATTTATGATTAAAAATAAAAAAACAAAGATGGATTCCTTAATTTCCGCCATCTTGAATTTGAGAAAAACGTATATTTTGAGTAATAAAAAAGTTAAATAGGTTGAGTTTATACTCGTTTTAAACCCCGCTTAATTTCCAATCGATTTTTTTTAATAAAACCTTTCAAAAAGAATTTTTTTTATTAATTTGACATATTGGTGTTAACACAAAAATGAAAATTTTTAAAGTTTCCTTCAAATTGGTTCATTTTGATCAGAAAACATGTGCCACAACCCATATTTATGATTAAAAATAAAAGAACAAAGATGGATTCCTTATTTTCCGCCATCTTGAATTTGAAAAACGTATATTTTGAGTAATAAGAAATTTAAATAGGTCGAGTTTATACTCGTTTTAAAGCCCGTTTAATTTCCAATCGATTTCTTTTAATAAAACCTTTCAAAAAGAATTTTTTTTATTAATTTGACATATTGGTGTTAACACAAAAATGAAAATTTTTAAAGTTTCCTTCAAATTGGTTCATTTTGATCAGAAAACGTGTGCCACAACCCATATTTATGATTAAAAATAAAAAAACAAAGATGGATTCCTTAATTTCCGCCATCTTGAATTTCAAAAAATTTATATTTTGAGTGATAAAAAAGGTATATAGGTCAAGTTTACACTCATTTTAAAGCCCGCTTAATTTCCAATCGATTTCTTTTAATAAAACCTTTTAAACAAATTTTTTTTGTTAATTTGACATTGGTGTTAACACAAAAATGAAAATTTTTAAAGTTTCCTTCAAATTGGTTCATTTTGATCAGAAAACATGTGCCACAACCCATATTTATGATTAAAAATAAAAAAACAAAGATGGATTCCTTATTTTCCGCCATCTTGGATTTATAAAAAATGCTTTATCTCCAGAAGTTGATAAATTAGATGGGGCGTGTTTAGACTTATTTTAAAGCATTTTTAAATACCAAACGATTTTTACAAAAATATGATTTAAAAACAAATTTTTTGTTAATACTTGATTTTAAGGCTATCAAATTGGCAAAAATGATAAAAATATTATTTAAATCGGTTAATTCTAACCTGAAAATATGTGTCATAACCCATATTTATGATTAAAAATGAAATAATAAACAAAGATGGCTACCTTTGAATTCCGCCATCTTGAATTTGTAAAAAGCCTCCATATTTTCGGAAATTAAAACGTTAGATTGGCCAAGTTTGGGCTCATTTTAAAGCATTTTTAATGTTTGATCGATTTTTTTATCAAAAAAATTATTTTAATTTCTTTTTTTGTTAATTACTTGATTTTAAGGTTATCAAATGAGCGGAGATAATAAAAAATATTTAAAAATCAGTTAATTTTAACCCGAAAATATGTGCCATAACCTAACTTTATGATAAAAAATGAAATAATAAACAAAGATGGCTTTTTTAAAAATCCGCCATCTTGAATTTATAAACAACGCTATATCTTCGAAAGTTGAAACGATAAGTGGGTCGTGTTTAGACTCATTTTAAAGCCCTTTTAATTTCCTATCCAGTTTTTATGATATAATTGTTTTTAAACAATTTTGGTTAAAATTACCAATTTTTAAAATTAAAAAAGTTAACTAATAATTAAAATTTTCTTAAAAAATGGACAATTTCAATGAGAAACGATGCGTCATAACCTATATTCACGGTTAAATATGACAAAAACGAAAATTTTTTGAATTTATTTTCCGCCATCTTGAATTTATAAATAACGCTATATCTCGGGAAATTGAAACGATAAGTGGGTTGTGTTTAGACTCATTTTAAAGCCCTTTTAATTTCCTATCAATTTTTGATGGTAAAATAGTTTTTAAAAAATTTTGGTAAAATTTTGATTAAAATGACCAATTCTTAAAATTTAAAAAATTAACTAATAATCAAAATTTTCTTAAAAAGCGGACCATTTCAACCAGAAATGATGGGTCATAACCCATATTCACGGTTAAAGATAGCAAAAACGAAAATTTTTTGAATTTATTTTCCGCCATCTTGAATTTATAAATAACGCTATATCTCGAGAAATTGAAATGATAAGTGGGTAGTGTTTAGACTCATTTTAAAACCCTTTTAATTTCTTATCCATTTTTGATGATAAAATTGTTTTTAAAAAATTTTTGTAAAATTTTGATTAAAATGATCAATTTTTAAAATTTCAAAAATTAATAATCAAAATTTTCTTAAAAAGCGGACCATTTCAACCAGAAATGATGGGTTACAACCTATATTCACGGTTAAATATGAAAAAAAACGAAAATTTTTTGAATTTATTATCCGCCATCTTGAATTTATAAACAACGCTATATCTCCGGAAATTGAAAAGATAGGTGGGTCGTGTTTAGACTCATTTTAAAGCCCTCTTAATTTCCTATCCGTTTTTGATGATAAAATAGTTTTTAAAAAAATTTTGGTAAAATTTTGATTAAAATGACCAATTTTTAAAATTTAAAAAGTTAACTAAATAATCAAAATTTTCTTAAAAAGCGGACTATTTCAACCAGAAATGATGGGTCATAACCCATATTCACGGTTAAATATGACAAAAATTAAAATTTTTTGAATTTATTTTCCGCCATTTTGAATTTATAAACAACGCTATATCTCCGGAAGTTGATAAGATAGGTGGGTCGTGTTTGGGCTCATTTTAAAGCCCTTTTAATTTAGAATCGATTTCTCATCATAATAATTGTTTAAAAAAAATTGTGATTTAAGGTTACAAAATTGTGAATTTGCATCAAAATTCGTGAGACACACTTGTGATACTTGTAAGTGATAATAATAATAAATAAAGTAGTAGAAGTATTTCGATTTGTTTACGTTTCCTGTTCGCGAATCGCCTCAACAATAAAAATATTCGTGTTGAACGGTTTTATTTTTTAGGAATTTTTCTTCCTCTAAGTAAATCTTTTTGGAAGCTAAACTCAATTTTTTTTCTTTTTTTTTATTAATAAATATTCAAGAAGAAAAATTTAAACTTTATCTTTTAATTAGTTTTAAAACAATTTTAATCAGAAGTATTTCAATTTCAAATTCCAACAACCAAAAAAAGTGAAAGTCATTGCGTAAGTCGTTTTTGTATGGATTAAGGTCGTTTAAAAAAGGAAATGAAAAGAAATTTTTAAAATACAATCATAATCCATGAATAGGGAATAATCTTCGCGATTAGATTAAGAACCATAAAGAAAAAACGTTACTTATTTTATGGCACTATAAATCGATTACGTACAAAGAATTAAATTAATAAAAATGAAAATAACAAATTTAATTTTGTGGCGCAAAACCAAGAAAGTAAAACGACTTACATACGTCAAATGGTGTGTTGTTCGTGTTAGTTAATGGTACTTATATCGCGTGGAATTAAGTAATTTTAAATGTTACACAATAATTTTTTTTTAATTGCACTACAACACCAATTTTTTAATCGAATTAAATTTCACAAAAGATTTTTTTACGTTTTTTGAGGGTGACGTGTCAAATTGACATTTTGAGGTTAAAATTTTCCAATTTTACCAACTTAAATTAATTTTAAATTAAAAGATAAAGTTTTTTTTTCTTATTTTACTTTTTTTAAACCAAAATAAGAATTAATTTCTAATCTATTAGTTGTAACAATTATCAAGGAAGATCAATATTTCTCTCACTTAAATTAAAACGAAAATAAAAAGCAACAAAAAGAAATGATAATAATTAACATACACTCACGCTTTGTTTTTTTTTCTTAAATTCATAATTATATTTCTTTCCACTTAGAATTCGGCGAATTCTTTGGCGCATTTTTCTGTTGATGAAATGCGTAGCGCTTCCTCTTCGTAATCGTCAAAGTTGCTTGTATCTCCTGGGCCTTTGCATCGAGGGATAAATGGAGCTTCGATTTTCTTTTGAAAGATTGCAATCCAATCGGTTGATGTAAACCACTTGTGCCCCTTGATATCATTAACACCCGCCTTTAAATTTCCATATCGTTTTGTTAAATCAACTTGGAGTAAATTCCTCAATAAATCTTTTAAATCGGAACCAAAGTGTGAGGGGAATCTGACTTTTCCAGAGACGATTTTTTCATAAATTTGGATGGGTTGGTCAGCGAAAAAGGGTGGATACCCAGCTGCCATTTCATAAACCAAAACTCCTAAAGCCCACCAATCCACAGCTTTATTATAACCTTTACTGAGAATAATTTCTGGTGCTAAATACTCAGGTGTTCCACATAGAGTCCAAGTTCTTCCTTTAACTCTTTTGGCAAAACCAAAATCGGTAACTTTAAGATAACCTTGCGAATCTATCAGAAGATTCTCCGGTTTCAGATCTCTATAAATCAGATCTAAATAATGTAGATACTCGAAAGCGAGCACAATTTGGGCGGCGTAAAAACGCGAATGAGGTTCGGAAAAACGACCCACTTTGCGGAGATGCGAAAACATCTCACCTCCCGGTACATATTCGAGAACCATGTACAAATTGGAATTGTCTTTAAAATGGAACTTGAGGCTTACCAAAAACGGAAACGAAATCGCTTGGAGAATTCGTTTTTCGTTAAGTGTATGTTCGACTTGTTTCAATTTAACCACCTTTTGCTTATCGAGGATCTTCATTGCGTAGTATTCTTTAGTCGGTTTATGTTGTACGATCATAACCCTTCCGAAACTTCCCGTTCCCAACGTTTTAATACGTTCGAAATCATCTAAACTAGCTGTGTTTGTCGGATTCTTTTTCCATTTTTCTTCAAAATCCTCTTTGGCTTGATCGAGAAATTCTTTGACGCTCTCTGCGGAGTCGACTTTTTTGTTGGCCGTTGCGGCATTATTGCCCATGATTTGTATTCCAGGGACCACTTTGTAACCGCAATAACCGGACGTAAACCAAATAAATATTAATAGTTTTACGTTATTCTTTTAATTTCCGCACCACCACGGAGAGGACGGGGTCAACACAAGGGGTGCATCTCAAGTTACACACCGAGATCCGTTCGCACGGGGGCGGGCGGTATATCCGGGTGATTTTCCGTTTGGAAAATTTCGTCTACGTTGTAAAATGGCTCCCGCACAAGCAAATTTTCACTTCATTTACGGATTATGTGGTGTACGCTACCATCAAGATAACTACACGGTTACTGAATAGTTTACGCGATAGATGGCTGTACGCCCACGTAAAATACCATTTACGACATCTACTTTCTTTGTATTTAAACTTGTTTACTTCGTGGAACAACCAGATAAACTAGATTTCACTTAATCCTAAAGTTTACTTTTAACTCCGAGATGGGGCTAATCTAGAACAAAAATACAAATTGTAATAATGTTTAATATTAAATTTAATCATATAATAAGAAAGTTTTAAAGTAATTTATAAATAAAAAAACATTTTGGGGTTATGTTTGTATTTGAAAACTTAAATGTCAAATTGACAGAACTAAATAATTGACATTTGGAAGTTAATTAAATTATATTTTTTTGAATAAATTTTTTATAAAAATATCTTTTCTTATTAATTATTTTTTAGGAATGAAATGGCGATAATTTAAATAAAATACATTTAAAAAAAATTCATTATAAAAATTTATAAATAAAAAAATCGTTTGAAAAGATTAAACGTCAAATTGACAGAACGAAAAAATTGAGATTTGAGGTTAATTATTTTTATATTTTAATTGATTTAAATAAATTTTTTACAAAAATAACGTTTCTTATTAATTTTTCTTAATTAAATTCATCTTTTAAAAAGGAGATTGCAATAATTTAAAACAAAAACATTTTGAAAAAATTAATTATAGAAATTTATAAATAAAAAATCGTTTTGTGGTTATATTCATGTTGAAAAGATTAAACGTCAAATTGACAGAACGAAAAAATTGAGATTTTGAGGTTAATTATTTTTATATTTTAATTGATTTGAATAAATTTTTTTTAAAAATACCTTTTCTTATTAATTTTTCTTAATTAAATTCATCTTTTAAGAAGGAGATTGCAATAATTTAAAACAAAAACATTTAAAACAAATTAATTATAGAAATTTATAAATAAAAAATCGTTTTGTGGTTATATTCATATTGAAAAGATTAAACGTCAAATTGACAGAACGAAAAAATTTTGATTTGAGGTTAATTATTTTTATATTTTAATTGATTTGAATAAATTTTTTATAAAAATATCATTTCTTATCATTTTTTTCTAAATTAAATTCAATTAATTTTTAGATTAGCGATAATTTAGAACAAATACATTTAAATAAATTCATTATAGATATTTATAAATGAAAAATCGTTTTGTGGTTATATTCATGTTGAAAAGATTAAACGTCAAATTGACAGAACGAGAAAAAGGACATTTTGAGGTTAGTAACATTATATTTTTTATATTTTAATTGATTTGAATAAATTTTTTATACAAATATCTTTTCTTATTAATTTTTTTAATTAAATTCATCTTTTAGAAAGGAGATGGCGATAATTTAGAACAAATACATTTAAAAAAAATTCCCCTAGAGGCCAAAATTGAAAATATCAGCAAGTACAATAATTATCTTGGTTATTATTATAGGTAGAGTATTATAACTAAGACATTATATGGATATTTTTTTACAGAGAATTTGATGACGTAGACAAAAGAAAATTTGTCGTTTTTAGATTTTGAGATATTATGACAATTTTCGTTTTTTTAAATAGAAACAACCACTGACTATTCGCTTATTAAATTCGTTATTTTTTTCTGATTACAAAAATATAGGTCTATTTCTTATTGTTTTGGAATAAAGCTAAAAATAACCTTTTTTTAGTGCGTCAAGAAAATTAGATTTACAGTTTCCTGTAAATTACTTTATTTTCTAATATGTAACATTTTAACATGTTAAACTTTTCGTAATTGTCGTAAGATGGATTACGAAAAAACAGGATTTTTAATTTGACACTTCAGAAAATTTTTGAATACAAACAAATGTTGCTATGTTTATTTGAATTAAAAAAAATAAAAAAAAATATATATGAGCGCCATCTATCAATAATTTATTAAGTCATTTAATAATAGTATTAAATATTAATAAAAAATGTGAAATAATGCAATCTATTCCAACTTTTGTGTAAAACAAATATAAATTAAATTGTTCAACAAATGTATTTGTTTCAAATATCAGAAATGTTTTTTTTTAATTTTTAGTTATAATTTACAGGAAACTGTAAATTTAATTTTGACGTTAATTACATTATATTTTAATTGATTTGAATACACTTTTTTAAAATATCTTTTCTTATTAATTTCTTTTTAATTAAATTATAATTCATCTTTTAGGAAGGAGATGGTGTTAATTGAGAACAAATACAGTTGCTCACAAAATTGAGTATACAAAGGGAAACAGTACAAAGTTTGAGCAGAACAATTTCTTGTGTATAAAAGGTTTTTAGCTGGTATGTATGGTTCACTGAACTAGTTTAATCTCAGTAAAAGATGATTTTAACCGTGATATTAATGGTTAAGTTTCAATTGATGGTTCGACATGTATGAAAAATTCTTTTGGTAATCTGAGTGGCTGACCATAACCCAATTCTGCGGAGTCCTCCTTCAAAGATGATTTAAGACCAAGTAGTATCAAAGGTAAGTTATGGTTCCACAACGAAAATGTTAAAAACTTCAAAAAGAAAATTTCTTCTTGCCCAAATTGTTGACTCGTACGAATACAAATATCTGATGTCGACCGTGGACTCCCCGAAATGTGTTCATGGTAGTTATTAATTGGAATAGATGATTCCGATTTTTATAAATTAGCAAGTAAAAATGGTACCCTCAAGCAACATTTAACCTGTAATCAAGGGATGTCGACATTTACCAGATTTCTGTCTTACACGGTGACATATATACATCAAAAAATTTAAAATAAATTAATAATTATTTGAAATATTCATTATCTATCTTTACTCAATTTTGTGAAAAACTGTATATTCATTTTGAAGAGAATTGAATGAGATTGATCTTTTAGAAAAGAGATGGCGCTGATTTAGAAGTAAAAAAAATTTAATTTTAAAATCAACTAAAAATAACAACGAAGGTCGAACAACTCAGAATAAATAAAAAATAATTCAATTAAATTCATTCGCAGATCGTTAAAACGAAGCCGTAATAATTTCGTTACGTTTTGAATGGGCAACGTGGTTTAATCGATATAATGGTAAACGGAATTTTCCACTTGACACTAAATAATTTAACCGCCCGAACCTGTTGATTTAGTCGTTTTTTTTAACCCTAAACGTGTACAAACAGGAAGTTTCAATTATAATCGCAAATATTTGGATAATCCCTGACTTGTTTAGACATTATTTTAAATTAAAGTTTAGAAATTCAAGGAGAAATTTTCGAAACGATTAGGCCACATTGAGTTTATAAACGACTTATTACGTAAACTGATCTCTTTGAGTTTAAAGTATATAATTAGATAATAATAATAAATAAATGTTTTTAAAACGGGAAATTTAATTAATTAATTTTTTATTTTTAATTTTAGGTTGGTATTAATTTTAAATAAATGTCAATTATAAAAATGTTTGGTTTAAACGTAAATTAATCGATAAAAAAGGGGTTAAAAGATAATAACTTGATAATAAAAGTATTTAAATCGGCGGGAAATTTCAAAACTATTTCTTTTTTTTTTATCCGAAAATAAACGACCCCGCGCTCACCTTGTATTAAAACTGGCGCGCGGTAAAAGGGAAGAAGAAGAGGAGAAAGTGGGCCAATCAGAACGTTCAAAACAACAACCACTACCACTACCGCTTCCGTTACCGTCCTTCTCCCCCCCGATATCCATCCGCGTCGCGTCGTTTTGGCCATTTTGCACGCGACCACCAACGCGTTCGGTTTAACAATTGTGTGTGCGTTATTTTTTCAATTTTCCAACGGTGAAAATCCCGGATTTTTTCATCAACAAATCGTGAAAATGGCCGATAATAAAGTGGAAAACGCGTAAGTATCGATTGAGCGTATTTTTTTGGTGGAAAAGTTGTTTTTTTGGTGAAAATCGCGAAAGCTTTGTTTTTGGCGGTATATCGACAAAATGGCGGCCGCACGGAAAAGCCGGTAACGTTTTTCAAACGCGGCGGCGTGGTTTACAGAAAAATCACGTAGGTTTTTGTTGACCTTGAGCTTTACGCGCGTCTCTAAAAACCGTTTATTTTCTAAATGGCAGATGGTTTTCGTTTTATTTTCCTTTTTTTGTATCAACCACATGTCGCGAAGGTGTCTTTTAGTGTTATTTCCGGTTTTAAAATTAACGGTTACACGTTTTTTTTACATTACTCACTTTGTATATTTACTTGTTGATAAATCTTATCTGCGGTTTGTTTATTTTTGTAAATTAAACTTTATTTATTTAGTTTAGCGTTAAAAAAAAGCGCGCGAAATCAAATTAATCAAAAAATACAAATATAACCTCAATTTTTGACATTTATAACCTAAATGTCAAAACATTTTTTTAATTAATTTTTATAAATAAAGCAACTTTTTCTTCTTTCTTTCATTACAACACATTAAAACGAGGACTAAAGTTAGAAATCGGCCTAATTAAAAGCATTATGCAGACGAGAGAAACCACCGACTCAACTCACTCTTTAAAGTTCTCGTTTTGAAGTCGAATAGAATCATGGAGCGTGTGATTTTGTTGTTACAGTGATGTGGCGGAAGAAGTTTGTTGCCTGAAGGAGAAACCGACGACGGAGAAGAAGGCGGCGGAGGAAAAGAAGGAGACCGTGGTGAAACCGACCGTTGACGAAGGGAAGGAAGAGAAAGAGGCTGAAGAAAAGGCGGAAAACGGCGACGCTAAAGAGGAAAATGGTAAAGAAGAGGAAGAGGGGGAAGATGAAACGGAAAATGACAAAGAAGCAGGTAAAAAAGCATTTTTTAATTTAAATAAAATTGAATGTATTTAAATAAAATTGTTGTCTTTGTGTTTTTTTTATTTTTACAATTAAACTCAAAATGAAATAAGTTATGTAACTAAAAAGTGACCGAAATATTAATGAATCGTGAATTACACAAGAATGGTAGTGGAAATTTTGAATTTTTTTGATGATTTATTTCACTTAGAAGAGAAAAAGCAAAAGTAGATATCTTAACAGTTTATCTACTTAACAGCACTTATCTACACAAAAATATAATCTTGCAATCTATTCCTATATGGTTTTTGCTCTCAACTGTGAATAAAATGCTCTGGATAGTCATGGATATTCATTTCAATGTGAATTGTTGATGATTTTATGTTTTACGAAATAATTGGAAAGAAATCTTTTATAGATTATGATTTTATGATTGTTTATGAACAATTTTTATTAATATTATTCCCATCTTCAGCTTTTAATTTCTGAGTTATTAACATTTTGTTATTAAATGTGTCAAATTTGAAGTGTTAGAGTTTTAAATCCTCTAGGTTGGCAACAGTAATAGTTGGGTTCTAAAGACTTACTTGTAATGTTTTATTGATGTATTATGAACAAATTTCATCCACAACATGCTCTCCTATCATGTTTAAGTTTTAAGATATCATAAAATATAAAAACGTCAAATTTGAGATGTGGAGATTTCATGGTTTATAACTCAATATTCGAAATAGTTGGAAAGAAAACGTTTATGGATCATATTTTTTTGATTTATTACCAACAATTTTTATTAATATCATTCCCATCAGTAATTTATAACTTAGCAGTTATAAACCATTCTGGTATTAAATGCGTCAAATTTGAAATGTTTGAAATTTTAAGACCTCTAGGTTGGTAGCAATCATAGTTGGGTTACTAACGTTTTATGGATGCATTATCAAGAATTTTTATCCCCAACATCTTTTCTTATCATGTTTTGGTTTTCAGATATCATATAATATTTATCCAAAAACGTCAAATTTGAGATGTGAAGATTTCTTGGTTTATAACTCAATATTTAAAATAGTTGGAAAGAAAACATTTATGGATCATATTTTTTTGATTTATTACCAACAATTTTTATTAATATTATTCCCATCAGTAATTTTTAACTTAGCAGTTATAAAACATTCTGGTATTAAATGCGTCAAATTTGAAATGTTTGAGATTTTAAGACCTCTAGGTTGGTAGCAATCATAGTTGGGTTACTTATAACGTTTTATGGATGCATTATCAAAAATTTTTATCCCCAACATCTTTTCTTATCATGTTTTGGTTTTCAGATATCATATAATATTTATCCAAAAACGTCAAATTTGAGATGTGGAGATTTCATGGTTTATAACTAAATATTCGAAATAGTTGGAAAGAAAACATTTATGGATCATATTTTTTTGATTTATTACCAACAATTTTTATTAATATCATTCCCATCAGTAATTTATAACTTAGCAGTTATAAACCATTCTGATATTAAATGCGTCAAATTTGAAATGTTTGAGATTTTAAATCCTCTAGGTTGGTAGCAATAATAGTTGGGTTCTAACCACTTACTTACAACGTTTTATTGATGCATTATGAAGAATTTTTATCTACAATATCTTCTCTTATCATGTTTTGGTTTTCAGATATCATATAATATTTATTATATTACGCTAAGCAGTTCCTTCTCTATTTGCGAGTATTGTATTTCAGCACTGGTAAGGCTACGTGACGCAAATGCAATGGGTTTTCCGTCTTGTAATAGACTACAACCTAATCCCTCTTTAGAGGCATCACTTTGTATAACTACAGGGAGACTTAAGATTGTTCTTTTTTAATCTTTCTATTAGTTAATTTTCCGTTTAACCGTTTTATGTGTACCTCATTCCAATGCCAAGTGACGTCTTTTTTAAGGAGCTCTCTGAGTGGAGCACTAACTTGTGCCATGTTAGGAATGTATTGCCTGAGGTAATTAAACAATCCCAAAATTCTCTGTAGTTCTCTCTTTGATTCAGGGTTTTTTAATTTCAATATAGCCTCAATGTGATCTTTGTCTGCCTTAACACCGCTTTCATTAAAAATGTGACCCAAATATTTTATTTCATTTTGTTTATAAACAAATTTTTCTTGATTAAATTTAACATTGAATTTATAAGAAGCTATAAGAATGCCGTCAAAATAGATTATTACGTCATTTTTATCAATATTACCAAAATATTATTGAGTTTTATAAAAGCTTTGGGTGCACAGTTCAAGCCAAAGGGTAATCTCAAAAACTTATAGTAACCAAATGGTGTGCTAAATGTGCAAAGATTTTTGGACTCGAGACCAAGCTTAACATGCCAAAAGCCTTTTTTAATGTCCAACCACACTAAAATATTTTTTTATTATAAAGCTTTCCACGAATTTCGTCAAATGACTTTATTTAGTTCATGAGGATCTAAACACAACCTCGGTTTATTATCACCTTTTTCAATAATTACTAAATTATTACACCATTTATCTGGGTATTCAACTTTTTGAATAATATTCATTTTTATTAATTTATCTATCTCAATTTTTAATTTATTTTTTATCTTATTTGGTAGTCTCCGCGGCTTTTTTGTCATATTTTATTTCATACTGATCAGGAACTTTTTCAAATCCTTCCTTTGATTGCTTTTCTATCAAATTAATTGAAACTGTTTTTTGAACCAAATTAAGTTTTATACTATTATCTAGCCCTATTATGGCTTGCGCATTTTCATTGACAATTATAAAATCTAATAGATAATTTTCCTTACTATATTTAACATTTAAATTGAATTATGTTTACCTGTGATCCTGTTTCAATCTTAAATCTAATTTTATACTTATTCTCGATTAATAGTTCTTCCTCCCAACATTGGATAGAGTCGACAGCAACAATTGCATCAATAAATAGTCCACTAACTTCATCATCGCTATCATTTTCCTGGATCTCCATGATTTTACCAGAATTATTTTTTGGGTTTTTCATACATCCCGTTGAAAAATGGTTTGGCTTTTTACAAAAGTTACAGCTTTTCCGATATGCTGGACACTGACGTGATGGATGATTTCTTCCACACTTCTTACAATCATATGTTCTTTCGTTCCTAACTTGTTGCCCTTCTCTGGTTTTTGGTTTTTCCTTTTTTGTTGAAACCACCATGAAGTCTTCTAATTTGATTTTTACTTATTTCACTTACACAGCCAATGTCAGTGGTTTTATCAAAACTTAAATCGTGTATTCTCAATAGCCTCTGCTATTTATTCCTAGAACTATTCTGTCTCTTATCATGTCATCCTCATTTTCAAATTGACAGCTTTTAGCAATTTCTTTAAGACCCATTTTTACCATCCTCCTGATAAACTATCTAGAGGATAGTTGCCATGGTTACGGCGGTTTTAAGCGCTCTCATTGGCTAAGAACTGGATTTATCTATCGGATAAATTTATCAGGAGGTGGTAAAAGTAATTTATCAACTGCACCTAAGTCAGTTACGAAACTATCAATAGTTTCATTTGGTCCTTGTGACCGATTGTAAAAAACGTACCTCTCATATATCTGTATTTGTGTTATATTTAAAAACCAACCTATTCAAGACAAGAATGATTAAATTGAATACACGACAATCACATCTGACAGATTACCAACATTACAATAGAAAATATACCATTGACAGCTTCAACATAGCCTAAAATATAATAAAAGGTAATTTATGATATATAGCACGTGTTTAAGAATTAACATTTACAATTGTACTAGTAAATTAAAATGTTTTAGAAAATTATATTATGATATATTAAATGTTGTAAGAATAACTAATTTATAACTTTAGGAACTCCTGAGGATGATCCGAAATTAGCGAAACCGGTAGAGTGATAATAAACACATTTCAACTTTAAGTGCGAAATTTGTTTAATTAATTTATGGATTATGTTTTTTTTTTTATTTATTATGAACAATTTTTATTAATATCATTCTCATCAGCAATTTTTAATTTAGCAGTTATACACCACTACTATTTCTAAGTGAAATAAATCAACAAAACTGTTACTTCATGTGGACTTTTTTCATTTTGATGACTTGTGTAAAAAAATGTTGTCTGTATTGTTTCTTTTTTCTTGTCTAAATTTGTAAACTTGGAATTTCAGAAGATTTTGATCACGGTTAAATAGCCATCAAGGTGAATTTTTTATTTTTAACTTGTATTTTTTAATATCTCCTAAAATTTTTTGCCGTTTGCTTCTTATTTTCTCCACGGGTGTCGCAAAATTATTACTAAATCACCGAATTGACAATTCCCACTCGTAATTCTTCGTAAAACGTTCGGGGATAGATTTAGTAGTAAATTAGAGATAACCTGTAGAAAGAGCACTTATTATTAATATATTTTTAGAGTATCTGCTGTTTAAATTAATTCACCAACATTTTTTATAAAACTTTATGTTGGCAGAAGCGGCAAAGATCCAAAGTGAAGGAATGAAATCCTCGTAGAATTCACTTGCTTTAGCCCAAATTTAAAATTAAGCTTATAAGTTCATATTAAAATAACAAACTTGTTCAAGAACTTGTTCAACTTGAAACGTTAAGTTTTGCATCTTTATGAGTCATCTAAAAGCACGTTTGTTATTTATTAATAATAATAAGCGCCCTGTAGACAAAAAAAATTTGCTTTACACCCAAACAAAAAATATACTCAAATTTTGTTCACATAAATTTATCTCTAAGTATTTTAATTTTATAGAATCGGACGTGAAGGCTTGTAAAAGGAAGTCGACAACCGGTGATGCATCAAATGGGGTTGAAGCTACAACTCCAGAGAAGAAACAAAAGTTGGAATCTAACAAAGGGGATGAAAAGGACACCGAGGTGGCCGCTTAATCGACCACAAAAATAAAGAAAGCAGGAATCTAAGCGAAAAAATCGTACGTTTAATTTTATCTTTATTTTTTAACCATCCGAAAAAAAGAAATAAGAGTATAAAAATTTTCCGTTTAGTTTAAAATCACCCCCTTAAAAGAATTTAAAGTTGTCGTTTAATGTCGTTCTTAAATAGTTTTTTGCTGTTAATTTTTTTTTTCTTAAACGTGTGACGTAAATAGAGTTTAATATTAATGAAGAAAAAGGTATATTATATAAACTATAAAGTAAAAGATAAAAAAATGGTGTACATAATCACGATGATGCGTTGTTTTGTGCATAACAGGGAGTTATTTTTACTTTTAGGTTTTTATTTGTTTTTATCCCTCCAAAATTCCAATTTAATTAACCCTTCAATTCAAAAAGAATTGTACAAGAGAATGTTTTGAATATAAATAACCCAGTTATTACAATATAATTTAAGTTCAAAATTAAGGGGTTAAAAAAAATCCTCTCTCTTGCATTTAATTTAGAATTCAACCCTTTTTTTCTGTATTTATTAAAGAAGGGATCTCCTATTTGTATGATTTTCTTCGTTTTTCCGTAAAATTGTCTTTCGTTACAGGGTGTTCCAATAAATAAGTTTGAATTAAAAAAAGTTTCAAATAGTAGAATAGAATTATCTCAGTGTGTACATTTTTTTACATTAAAAAAAAAAATATATCAATAAAAAGTTAAAAATAAGATGAAGGAGTTTTTGGACGCCCTGTAGATATAAAAAAAGGTGTTGTAAGTTTAGAATGTGTGTGTTTAAATATTATAATTTTCTTTGGATATGAAATTACTTTAAAATGAAAGTATAAAAATAAAAAAATAGTGTTTAAATGTACTTAACTATTTCTTAAGAATTTACCTGACTAATTTTTAATGATTATTTCGCCCTCCCCATATCTCATTTAGAATAACCATTTATTCCTATTATTTAGGCGATGAGTTGAGGTAAAAATAAACTGTGTTGTAAAGTTTCAGTATTGTTTTTTTAATTATTTTATTTAAATTTCGATCTCTTATTTTTTTTGTCAATAATTTACAATAACAAAATAAATTATGCTGCCATTTACCCCGCAAAAATCACAAAATGATCAATAAATTTACCAAAAAAAAAAAATGATACAATATAAAAAATTTATAAATCAATAACAGTACATAAATATAGAATGATAAATATATTTTCTATTTTTTAATTAATGTACATGATGTATGGCTGCCGTAATATATTTACCGAAAAGAAGAAAATAAATAATTGTTTCGTTTATTTTTAATTATTATAAAATAAGCGGTGCAAATTCCTGCAAATTTTTATTTTCCGAACGCAGTTGTAGATAGTTGTAATATGATTGCCAATCCTCCGCACAGTATTTAAAAAAAAATGGTTGTTTCAACCGTTTTATCCTTATGGTACAAACAATTTCGAAAAGTAAAGAAAAAATAAGTTAATTAATAACTTAGAAAAAATGGTATATGGCAATAAACAATGATTTCACTTATAACTATTTGTTTTATTCTTTTCTTTTACCACTTATTCCAATATATCCTACTAAATCCTATCATTTTTGTTTGAGTTTTAGATTTTCAAGAAAATGTTGTTTTCTACAAGATATTAAAGAGCATCGCGTTATAAAATCATCAACAATAAAAGTATTAAAATGGATTTGGATTTAACTCGTTATAAGCGATAACGTCGGGAAAGAAGAGGAATTTAAAGAGGTTAATTTTCTTTTTTATTTAACATTTTATTTATCATTTCTGCATCCGTTTCCATCGGGTGTTTGAGAACTAAAGAACTTATAATAAGATTAAGAATGGATAGCTCTCCAACAGCCAAAGACGGTAGAATCTGAGGATTACCACGTGTAAGGTTAATACTAGCGCTAGAACTAGAAACTAGTTGTGGATCCAGTGTTAGTTCAATAATAATATATGAACTCTCCCACGTAAGCAACAAAGTACATAAATGACATTATGCAGGCGAGATACACCCTTCTATTTCTTTTGGTAATGACGCTCTGTATTTGTTGCGTTTACTTTATTACTTAACATTACTTAATGCTAACTGGCTGTTCACTTATAATCTTCCATTTCTATATCTTCTATCTTTTATACAAACATCTGTATATGGTGTTGCATATGCAGTGAATTTCACTTATGCAATATACAAAAAAATAGACAACAATTTAACGGTTAGTAACAATTAGAACTAGAATCGTAAAAAAAATTAAATTCAATAACATTTTTTTGATTTTTTATGGTTGGCAATAAATAATTTGACGTTTACTGAAAAAAATAAGTCAATAAATACAAATAAAAACAAAACGTTGCGTTAAAATAGCGGATAATAACGAATAAAATTAATTTTACGTTTACAAAGTGAGGTTAGGTTTTATCTTTGTTCATAATCAGGTGGGAAATTAAAAGTCCTTTAATTTGAGTCCAAACACGACCCAATTATCTTAAAAAACACCCGAGATATCCCACATTTAATTTTGACATAACCTCAAAAAGGTGACAACCGGAAGTTGGTGGTGTATGTTGTTTTTTAAGATAACTCGGCCGAGTTTAGGTTCATTTTAAAGGGAATTTAATGTAGATTACGAATACGATGTTAGATTAATGAAATTCGATAGTAATAAAAACAAAATGGAAGATGATTTAAGAAAAATGATGCGATTTCAACGAAATTAAATTCGCCGGGTATTTTTAGATCTAGAAATAAAGAATTTTATTATTATTTAATTAAAATTATTAATCAAGATGGCGAAAAATATCAAACAATATCAATTTGACGTTTACAAAGTGAGGTTAGGTTCTTTTTTTACTCATAATCGGGTGGAGAATTAAAAATCCCTTAAATCGAGTCCAAACACGACCCAATTATCTTAAAAAACACCCAAAACATCCAACATTTAATTTTGACATAACCTGAAAAAAGTGACAATCGGAAGTTTGTTGCCTTTTAAGATAACTTGACCGAGTTTGGGCTCGTTTTAAAGCGAATTTAATATAGATTACGAATGCGATATTGGTTTAATTAAATTCTGTCAAAATAAAGACAAAATGGCGGATAATTTAATGAAAAATGATACGATTTGAACGAAATTAAGTTCGCGGCGGACTTTTAAGTAAAAATATAGAATTTCGCTATTATTTAATTGAAATTATTAATCAAGATGGCAGAAAACATCAAATAATATTAATTTGACGTTTATAAATTGAGGTTAGGTTTTTTATTTATTCACGATCGTGTGGGGAATTAAAAATGCTTCAAATTGAGTCCAAACTCGACTCGATTATCTCAAGAAACACCCGCGATATCCCACATTTAATTTTGACATAACCTCAAAAAAGTGACAA
>NW_019281312.1:38729-115182 GCF_000648695.1 Onthophagus taurus | reverse complement strand
ATCCAAGGTCTATAGAACATAAGGTTACCCAATACCGATTCTCCTCCTCTGAGAGGCAAGGTGGGTCAGTGACGTAGCTGGTTCTATGAACAACACAACACGATGCGAGGTTTAAATATTTTATATAGACTGTACCCAAGACTGTACCAGTGTATAGGCTATCTTTTATTCTGACTGTATCGAACCAGTGACGTCAATTTGCGGGGTAATAATCGATACTACAGAGGCATAGGGAATGAGGTAACCTTATGTTCTATAAACCTTGGGTACCATCATCCTTAACCAACCTGGTACACTCATAACGTATACCAAATTTGGTTTTTCTAGCTTAATGTATTACGAAGCTATTGAACTTTTTAATAATTTAAGAGACAACTTTGAAGGCCTATAACTCCTCAGAATTTATTGTCCTCTACATGTCCCTACTCTATGTCGGTTCTTATGTGAATCATCCTGTATAATCGTTTATGAAATATGTTCCCCAGGTTAATGAAGCACAATTTTCGTCCTAATCACTTTCTCCCATTTCTTTTTATTCTTGAGATATCATCATTTTTTATGTCAAAAAGCAAATTTTTCGAAATATTCGCTTTTTGACTAATTTAGGTTGGTATAACTAATTCATGAGATATACTCGTTTATGAAGTATGTTCCCCAGGTTAATGAAGAACATTTCTTGTCCTAATCACTTTCTCCCACCTCTTTTCATTCTTGAGATATCATCAGTTTTTATGTCAAAAACGTCATTTTTCCAAATAATCGCTTTTTCACTAATATAGGTTGGTATAACTAATTCATGAGATATACTTGTTTATGAAATATGTTCCCCGGGTTAATGAAGAACATTTTTTGTTCTAATCACTTTTTACCAACTCTTTTTATTCTTGAGATATCATCAATTTTTATGTCAAAAACGTCATTTTTCGAAATATTCGCTTTTTGACTAATTTAGGTTGGTATAACTATTTCATGAGTTATAATCGTTTATGGAATATATTCCGCAGGTTAATAAAGAACATTGTTTGTCCTAATCACTTTCTCCCATCTCTTTTTATTTCTGATATATCATATTTTATGTCAAAAAACTTTTTAACTAATTTAGGTTGGTATAACTAATTCATGACATATACTCGTTTATGAAATATGTTCCCCAGGTTAATGAAGAACATTTTTTGTTCCAATCACTTTCTCCCACCTCTTTTTATTCTTCAGATATCATCAGTTTTTATTTCAAAAACGTCATTTTTTGAAATATTCGCTTTTTGACTAATTTAGGTTGGTATAACTGACTTATGAGATATACTCATTTATGAAATATGTTCCCCAGGTTAATGAAGAACATTTTTTGTCCTAATCACTTTCTCTCAACTCTTTTTATTCTTCAGATATCATCAATTTTTATGTCAAAAACGTCATTTTCCGAAATATTCACTTTTTGAGTAATTTAGGTTGGTATAACTAATTCATGAGATATACTCGTTTATGAAATATGTTCCCCAGGTTAATAAAGAACATTCTTTGTCATAACCTCTTTCTCTCATCTCTTTTAATTTTTGATACATTTTTATTTTTTATGTCAAAAAGCTCATTTTTCGAAATATTCGCTTTTTGACTAATTTAGGTTGGTATAACTAATTCATGATTAATAATCATTTATGAAATATGTTCCCCAGGTTAATAAAGAACATTCTTTGTCCTAATCACTTTCTCTGGACTCTTTTTATTCTTCAGATATCAGTTTTTATGTCAAAAGCGTCATTTTTCGAAACTAGAACTAACTAGAACGAGAACTGAAACTAACACTAAATCTAGAACTAGAAACATTCAAGTTTAGCCGTACGTCTTTTAAGACTGCTAAACCCGAATGTTTCTAGTTCTAATGTTAGTTCTAGTAACAATATTAGGTAGCGCTAGATAGTGCTAGATTATACAGGGTTCCCCATAATAGACTACTTATTTTAATAGCTCAATAAAATTGTTAAAACTTAATAAAACAAACATTTTTTTACACTTAATTACAATCTAATATTTGGTATTTACTGCAACATACGACTTATCCTAACTTTTAAAAATTACATCTTTTAACTGACCGCCATTAATTTTAATGCCTTTTTCAAGACTGTCATCATTAGAAATGAGTCATGACACGATGAAGCAAAACCTGATCTATTCACCGGACTTCTTCAGCAATTCTGTCCTTGACTTCTTAAATATTTTCTGGACGAGTTGCAAAAACCGTGGCTTTTAAATAGCCGCAAAGAAAAAAGTCTAGTGCAGTTAAGTTCAGGGACCTCGAAGACCAATTTTAATCCCCAAATCGTGGAATTAGTCGCCCATTAATCACTTTTCGCAGAACTTTCATAAAGTTTCTAGCGGTATGTGCTGTTGTTCCATCTTAGTGGAATAATAACGCATGATTTAGTAATCCCTGTCTTTTTAAATCAGGAATAAAAACGTCACTGTCAAAAAGTCACTGTTAGAGGACTGTTATTTCCACACAAATGATCCTACCCTACACCAAACAATAACTTTTGGATTATGGAGATTGTTTGTAATGATTTGTTGAGGATTTGGGTTTGACCAATACTTAAAATAATTTATTGATTGATGAAAAGATTGTGGATGTCTCCTCGATGTAAATTTAAAAATTCTTGGCAAAAAGTTAATCTGGCTTGTATATTTTGATAATCTCATATAGAATTTATTTTAATATCAAAATAGGTAGTCTATTACGGGGCACCTGTATATTAATATGTACTCCACGCAATTGAAGTAACATAAAGCCTGGGATTAAAATGAAGTGATCAGTAGACAGAAATGATTATCTAGAATAAACCAACCTCAATCAAGTGTACAAAGTTTTGGACTCAGTTCTCGCCGTAAATCTTTTTTTCTAAAAGTTCCATCTGGAATATAAACGAAACTGAGTACGTCAAACCACTGGAAAATACCCACATTTCCATAATATTTGGAACATAGTGGCTAGATTCAAATCCATTGGAATTAGCTCATTCGCATTTCATTACTTTTAGTGTTGAAGGAGCTAATGCAGAAGCTTCCACAGATTCAAAAATGAAGAAGAGACATTCGAGCTATCAACTTTTGGAAGTGTTGGCAGCAGTAATATGAGAAGAATTTATTTCTGCTCATATACTTTGGATACTCTCTACTTACAATTAGATGCATTAATAAGTATCTACAGGAGTACTAGATACATCACTTTTGGTTTATGAGACGGGAATGGTGATATTTTCGAAGAATTATTTAAGGTAAGTTTTTTTATGTTAATAATAACATTTCTTGCGGGATTTACACCACCAAATTACCTAGAATGAAAGATAAAAATCACGGTGGGACGATTATATTATTAATACTATTACGATAATTATAAAATACGCGATTAAAGGCCGGTTGTACAATATACCGATAAACTTCCCGACAGCGTTATCTGGCCGATAAGTTAATTTGTATTATAATCTATGGATATTTTTGTCGGTGAAATTATTGGCAGGATAACTTATCGGGTACTCAGCGGTGTCGATAAGGCAGTTTTCTGCCAGATATTTATGGCGCAAAAACAGTGTATACAACACCTAATATTATTTATCCTCCCGATAAGTTTATCTGTTAGTTATTAGGTAGATTTATCTCTCTAACACCTTTTAAAAAGCTTGTAGGTAATTTTTATGATGATGTTTTCATGGATGAAACAAATAGTTAAGGTACAAATTGCAACTTTTGAACTAAAAGAAGTAATTTTTTGTAATAAAGGGTAATTTAAAGATTAATTTGACACCATTTCAAACATATATCGTTTATTAATATAACATTAAAACAAATTTACCTACAATCAATTAATCCTACTAATATTTACACCAATTTTAACCAATAATTCTATGTATAAAATTATATGACTCTTGTTTTAAAATCATTAAAAATCACAATCGTTAGTAATTCAAGTTGAATTGGGCTAAGAACTTTGTAATTAAATAAGTTGATAGAAAGAAACATTAGAAATTACAACCTGGTTTATTTAACTTTAAACCAATAAGAAAAAAAAATTTTACTTATTTATTTTGATGGATTTTAAGCAAGGGCGGAAGCCGGTAATGAACTATGTTTCGGTTTCATTTTGTTTATAAATATTTTAATACATCCGTTATAATCAGCTGAAACTAAAACATAACCCCCACATCCTTTTGTGCGTTGTTCAACAACAGGATCGTTTACTTTTTCATTGTTTGAATTTTCTTCGTTTTGATTTTTCTCTTCATCAATCATTTTGATGATCGCATCGGGATTAGGTGCAAAAATTGCGCAAGTCACCACAGCATTGTGCGCTTTAATCGCTTCCCAAAAATCGTTTCGATCTCTTCTCACCGAAGAGAATTTAGAATAATCATGATTAGTTCTCCAAATATAAATATCTCGATTTTCTGATCCGCTTACGATGTATTTCCCATCGTGACTAAAACTGGCTTTAATTTGACTACTAACGTTTGCGTAACCTTTATATTTACACGATAAATTTAAATCGCGTAAATCGTAAAGTCTTATCCGACTATCGTTGGATGTAATTAAAATTTTATCTTCCCCAGGCATCGATTCAATCCCGCTAATTTTTCGACCTGTTGAATTACGCCCCCGACTCGATTTTACGTGAATTTGAGTGTGATATTTTAAATGTTCCGTTGTGTAAAAGATACATCGACCATCGTATGATCCAATTACAGCAAATTTTCCATTTTGGCAGAAATTTGCTGCTGTTATCAATTTTGGATTACCTTCAACTTCGGTCCAAACGGCTACTTTTTTATCTGGAATATTCCACAGACGGATTTTCCCATCTAAAGAACCACTCAAAAAATATCGATCATCTCTCGGATGAAAAACGATCGCGGTTACAAAATCAATATGTTGGAAGCAACAAAGACACTCTTTACGAGATATGTGCCATAACCTGACGGTTTTATCCATGGATGATGATAAAATGAAATAATTTTTGGACCAAGAAACGTCTAATAAATCGGAAGTATGTCCGGTGTAGGTACAAAATGGTTTTGGCATAAAAATTAATTTATTTGCTTCGTCGGAATTTAAAGCATCCAAAGCTGCTAATCCGGAATTATCTGAAGAATGATGGGAGACTAAAGATTCTTGTGATGGTGTTGGAGAAACTTTTTCTGCGTTATATTTTGTACGCATATCCTTTAAATTTAAATAGGAAATTAATTAGGAAATTAATAAGGTTAGGGAGTAACTTACTTGAAAATAAGTAAAAGCACTTTTAATAACAAAAATCCTTAAAACTTTATCTTGCCCAGCCGTAGCTAAAAGTCTCCCACATTGAGAGAATTTCATGCACCAAATTGGACCTTCATGTTCGTTAAATTCTTGAACATGTTGGATCTTTTCGAATTCATATGGTCCTTTATGAGAATTTGACGCTTTTAATTTAATGTTTTGTTCCCCTGGGTGAACCTCATCCACCAAATCAACAACATCTTCTTTATGGCGAGCGTGAGACACCTCTTGGGCGATACTTTTTGCTTTATCAACAGTTTTACGAACTGTAGAACCCAAAAATCTTTTAATCCTTTCGGTTCTTCTACGAACTTTACCTAAAAAAATTTTTTTTGATTCATTAATTTTTTTGAATTAATTAATTTAATTACCAATTTCAACATCGTTATAATCACCTAACGGAACTGTTTGTTTACTAGAAACCGATTCCTCGTCGGATTCCTTTTCTTTTTCCATACTTGAACTGCTTACATACTCAGATGTTAACCTCATTATGTGTAAAGATAGGGGGTTTATGCATTGTGGTAGTTTATCTTCGGCTACGCTTAAAGGGATTCGTTCTCCGGTGTCTAGGTTTAAAACGGTAACTTGTTCAAGAATTTCAAGGTCGGTTAATTGTTTTCCAGAATCAGTTCGGGTTCGAACGGATAAATTTATTTGTTTGAGCATGTTTTCATCTCCCGCCGATCGGCGGCGAACTTTTAAAGCGGGTTTTTTATTTGTTGTTCGATGTGGGCCCAAACTATAATGACCAATACTGCTTCGAGAAGCTGAACCTCGAGATGTTTTATTACTCTCTTCATTTTCCTTAAAATAATTTTATTTAAACTTTCGAGCGGGCGAACTCGATTTTATAACATTAGCGGGCGCGTGTCATAAATTTTATAACATAATTAATTTTTATTTGTAATTCTGCATCCTTCCATAGAAGTCCTCAACTAAGTAAAGTTCAATTTCTTTTGAAATATTTTTCTCTCCAGTTTCCTTAACCTCAATGGTAAAGCATTACACAGTGCGCGTCATATGTAATTTCTTTTTCACAAAATATACTTAGAATTGCAGTAAAAAACAAAACATTTATAATATAAATTAAATATTATTAATATAAACTTATTGTGGTTAAATATTAATTGCAATCTAATAAAAGATCTTTTTTTTGTCCTTTCGAACATTTTTTTTTCATTTTTTTCATCAATTTTGGATATCTTACAAGAAAGTGGCGTATACCAAATAGAATGTAATAGTTGTCAAGCCACATATGTCGGAGAGACCGGACGTAATTTCAAAACTAGAATCAAAGAACATCTAACAAAAGAAAATTCAGCATTTGGAAGACACATAAATTTTAATAATCACGATTTCGATATAGAGAAAAGAAAATGTATTCTTTAGGTTATATGATAAACATAAAGATTTACTTTTAAAATTAATATGAATACGTCTACTATATACGATATAACCACGAAATAGTATAAGGAGATAAAACGAGCGTACAAAAGTGGTGGGGGATTTGCTCCAAAATAGGGCGAACTTAATTCACAGTTATATCTTGTGGCTCTGACGACAGCGTCCCTTGTGTTTAAACTGCAAACTAAAATTAAATATACTTTTTAGGTTATAGTTGACAGATTTTTAGTTCTGACAGATCAGCTGATTTTAGCTGGACCAATTCTATCTTATAGGAGTAATAAAAATTATAATAATATTGATTAATATTATTATAATTAATTATTATCTAATATTGAGTTGTAAAAATGATGTGTAATAATGATTAATGTAATGGACCGCAACAGAAAATATAACCGACCTAACCTAAACAGATTAATTTTGTTGAATTTTGCTGTCGTCAGAGCCACAAGGTAAACCTCTGAATTAGATTCGCCCTATTGTGGAACACAGTCGCCTATTGCCGTTTTATCTCCTTCTACTACTTCGTGGATATAACCTCTAAAAATACACAGCAAACTCATAGAACTCAATGACAGTTAACTGGGCGTGACAAATAATGTGACGTAGAGTGCGGGCAACCAACCCATATTAGGCTACAAAACAACAATGGATGTAGCAGTCCTGTTAGATTCTATTGTCCTTGGTTTGGAATTATAGTAAGAAGTACTGTCATTGTTGATTTTTTCTGTTGGTATCCGTGTTGATACTTTGTTATTAATTTCTTTTGCGTTATATGTTTTATGATTGTTTTTTATTATAGTTTCGAAAACTTTCTCCTCTTAAGCATTTGTTTAATAATATACATAATTGTTGGTTCTATGTTTGAATTAGTTTCATCTTTAGTCTTATTCAAGTTTTTGATTATCTTTTCCACTTATTTCTCCAATTTCTTCTAGTTGCATTCCTTCTTCTTCTTCAGTTTGCTCAAGCCCAATAGGATTTTTTATTTTCATATTGATAGTTTGAGTTTTATCACTGTTTTTACAAAAAATTGAATTAGGTCATTTGCGTCCATAAGAGAATTATTTTCTTTCTTACGCCTTGTTTTTTCAGTTTCTTGCTTCACTATATTCCAGGCAGCAGTTATTTTATTTTCTGAATTCATCATAAATTGTTTATAAGCTCTTTTTTATTTTATCTAACAGTCTTCTAAGCTCACGTTTTTTCTTATTTGATACAATTCTTTGTATTTCTTTCGTTATTTCAGCTATCGTGTAGACAGCATCTAAAGTGTTTTTCATCTTTCTTAGATCATCTGAATTCATTTTAGTATTGATAGTTAGTAGTTAATTATTCGGTGAAATAAATTTTGTGTTTTAATTTTTTATTATTGCCCAATCACTACTTCTTAATTTACTTATGAAATGTTCTACTATTGTTCCATTATTTATTAGTTTTATTTTTGTATGTTTGTATTCAAGAATAATTGTTATCAACTGTGTTAAATGTTTCTTGTAAGTAAATGATAAACATTTTGTACATATTTTCTCTATTACACATAAATGGCAAGTTCCGCATTTCGCTGAGCGTTGTTCGCTAGTATCCTTTTCTGCTACTGATTGGGAGTAATTGCATTTTAAAAATACTGCTATATCCGCTCGTAGTGTCTTATTGGAAGCTCTATAGTGTAAATAAGGTTTCATCAAACTAAAGGAGATGCTTTTTAAAAAATCTATAGCAGTTTGCTACATTTGTTTGTGAAAACGCATATAAAACATATTTATGTCAGCAATATTTAACAAATTAAAAAAGATCACACATGGTCTATCCAAAGTGTCAACAACACTTTTTGTCGATTTATAATCTATTATTATTTCTGGCTACATTGATTTTTTCATCATCGCGCATCGTGGAAAGGCTTCATTTTTGTGTAGTACATAAGAAATCGACATTTTATTTGTTTGAAATCGAAATAATGTCGAATGAACGACTTTTATTTGATAAGAATTCTTCTATAGTAGATAATCTGCTAGAGCAATGGTAGTATTGTAGCTGTATTTCTAAGTTGAATGTATAAAAGATTTTAAAAATGTCGTAAAATTGAAAAAAATTCGAAAAATATTTGAATATTTCTATAAATTCTCTTTTTGCCATAAAGACAACATTTTTTTTTTAATTAATACTTTTGCGTTATATCCTTTTAAATGTATATAAATATTATAAAAACGAAAATTGTCATAAATTTTATAACAGCGCGCCCGCTCGAAAGTTAAAAAAGATATTTTTACCTGTACATAATCATTTTGTGCTTTAACCACAAATTGTCCCTTTGAAATTTGTTTAATATCCAACGAATATCCCGATTTAATCGAAGCCGATTTCGATTTATTTTCAGATAAATCCGATTGACTTTTCGGTATAACTTTCCCTTTATCTAATGAGCATTCAAACTCTTTCGTTAACGACTCAATCGTACTCGTTGGACTTGAAAGTGCTTGTTGAACAACCGAAAATGAATCGGCTGATAAAGACGGGGTTAAACTTTGACTTGATCCGACCCGCTTTAATTTCTTCTTACGCCTCGGTGGTGCTATGGGGACATCTTTCGAACGTTGTTGTTCGTTTTCTTCGGCTATTTTCGAACAACTTGCTTTCGTGCTTGCTATAACATCCGGCTCTTGTAACGGAAGACATTCTTTTTGCTTTATTATTGGTACCACTTCAACGTTAGTCGATAAAGTTATAGTACTTGGATATTCAGAGGTATTTTTCGAACTGGTTGTGGAAGAATCGTGGGAACTGTTTGATAAAGCGGAAGCTGAAGCTGTGCGTTTTGTTTCTGATATGATTGATCCTAAAACATTTTTTTTTAATTCAGGAATCATCATGTGACTTAAAAAACGATGATTTTTTTTTAATCAATGTAATCAAAAAACGTGTTAAAAATAACAAGAAAGTGCGAAAAAGTGTAGAACAAGGATTATAAAAATTGCTGGAATGAAGACTCGGAATATTTCAAGAAAAATGTCAAGAATACACAATAATAGAGACATTTTAATATCTTCAGACCCAATTATAACATCATTTCAAAGCAAGAAATCAAGGAATAATGCAGATTTTCCTGAAGAACTTATAAGCCTTATCTGCTTTGAAAATGATGAAGAAAGAAATGATTTTTTATCGTCAATTGCAACTAATATTGATATTGTAGAACATAGTGAAGACGAAGAAAAATAAATATAGGAATAAAAAAATCATTACATTATTAAACATTTGTCACAAATTAACACAGAAACAGAGAATTGCGTTAATATTTTTTAACTGCTATTTTTTCAAAGACAGCTACATGAAAAATACTCAGAATTTGCGTAGAATCCATAAATGCAACAAAAAATTGGGGGTTCCTATCTTAAAATGTCAACTTAGGAATAGTATTTCAATTTTATTCAAAAAATGCATGGTAAAAAATATAACAGAAGCCTTTATGTACAGGTTGGTTCAAAAATTCGATGTTACGTAGTCAAAAAAAAATTTTCGGTTTTATATTTTGAGATATTATGACAATTTTCGTTTGTTAAATGGAAACAACCACTGATTATTCGCTTATTAAATTCGTTATTTTTTTCTGATTACAAAAATATGGGGTTAGATAGGTCTATTTCTTATTGTTTTCATATAATATAACAAGTAGGCTGAGATTTAATGCGCATGCGCACTTTTTATGGGCGCCATTTTTCTCGGTTTGATACATTTGACGCATTGTTGTTAATAATTGATGCCATTATTGAAATAATTATCTTGGGTCAATAAAAAGAAGGAAAGTTTGAGAAAAATATTTACCGCAAAAGATGAACATTGGATTTTACGAAAAGTTAAAGCTGATCCTAAAATTAGTGCGCCAAAACTAGCAGCAGTGGTTGAAAATTATTTAGGGAAAATAGCAAGTCCAGAAACAATTCGCATTATTTTAAGGAAACATAATTTTCATGGCAGAGTAGCCAGGAAAAAGCCTTTCATAAGTAGCGTTAATCGTGCTAAAAAGTTAAATTTTGTTAAAACATACCAAAACAAAAGTAATGACTTTTGGAAAACAGTCATATTTTCAGACGAGAGTAAATTTAATATTTTTGGTCCTGATGGACGAACTATGGTATGGAGAAAACCAAACGAAGAGTTAAAACCTAAAAATGTATGATCAACTGTAAAACATGAGGGAGGTTCTGTGTTAGTTTGCAAGTGCGGAAAAGTTAGGAATTTTGGATCAATTTAGCTTTTATCAAGATAATGATCCTAAGCATAAAGCTTATAATGTGAGGTCTTGGCTACTTTATAAGTGTCCCCATGTTCTTGAAACACCACCCCAGTCTCCAGACATAAATGTTACCGAAAACTTATGGGATTACTTGGATAAACATGTCCGCAAATGCAAAATTTCCAATAAGAATTCTTTAAAAGAAGCTCTTTTAAATGCCTGGAACTCTATAACCCCTGAGTACTGTGCAAATTTAATAAATTCTATGCCAAGAAGATTGAAAGATGTAAAGAACAACGATGGTTATTCTACTAAATATTAATTTACTTTGATGTTTATGTTTAAGATCGTTTTTGTAGTTATTTTTCTTATTGTATGAGTTTCGATTTGAGGTTTATTTTGTTAGATGAATTAAAACATATAATTTCAAAACTTAAAAGGTTGTTTGATCAGTTCTTTTATATTTTGGTTAAAAAAAGTAGGGTTTAATAAATAAATAAATCTGACTGCAAACAATTAAAAAAGATAATATAAACGATTTTATACGTCCAGGCTAATACATTCCAGAAGTGTATGAGTTTCGCTTTGACTCACTGTAGTTTTTTTCTAACTCTTATAGTTTCTGAGATAGCCTATTTGGACATCGAATTTGAACCATCCTGTACATGAGATGATTAAGCTTGATGAGATGAACTTTAACCTCAACTGCAATATGCATACATATAATACAAGAACTAACCAAAATATTCACATCTTGCCCCTCGCAAGAAACATTGGGAGAAGAAGTGTTACATCAGCAGGGGCGGAGTGGTTTAATGATTTACTAGAACGGGTTAAGAATCAGAATGGTCCAGACTCCTTTGCAGGAGAAGCAAGGACTTATTACCTTAATCTTAGGTTAAACTGATTTCGAAATGTATCTTCTTGTGTTGTTGTTATATTTCAGTGTTTATATATCTGTTATGTCTTTTTGGGAATAAACAATAAATTAAATTAAATAAAAAAACATCCTGAAGATATAGATGAAATAAATCCTAGCTAACAATTAAAGAGATATTATAATGGTATTAAACATTTTCTTCATCATTTAGTAGTAATTAAATTTTTGTCCTAACTCCTAACAATATGGCGTCCATGACGTCACAAAAAGTGACGTCACGTCGAAACTTTAAAGCGATTTTTCGGTAAATTTTACACTTTTCCGCATTTTTTTTAATTTCTAACAGCTTATTTGAGTCATTTCCCATCGATTACAAAAAAATTGTCGATTTTTAAGCGACACCTTCTTGCATTACACCTTTTTAATCAAATTTTATTATTATGATTTTCTTACCATCAGGAATATTAGGGATTCTTCCAGCTCGTAATAAAGAGTTATAACTTTGTAAACTAACAGTATCATGTTCAATAACCCTAAAAGGGTGTGAAGTTTTAGTTCCAGAAGCGTAAACACCTTCAATGGAAGAGGTTGAATTTGGAGGTGTGTTATTGGTAACAACTACATCTTCATCATCAGTTAATTTTTGCCTGATTTCTTTAAATTTCTTTCGCCCACCTTGCAATAATACCAAAGGGGGTTGGAAATTAAAACTATCCTGTTTCTCGATTTCTATGATTTTATCCTTTTCACCATCATCTTCGGATACAATAGGGATCGATTTCTTTTCTGTTTCTTTGGATGGTTTACGGCTTTTTCTGGAAAAAGATTTTTTTAAATTAGATGTTTAATAATCAGGTGTTGCCTTGAGCTGTCAAATGTTTTTTCAATTGTTGATACATAAAAGACAGACAGCAATTGAAAGATAAAGTGTGATTTTCGTGCTTTTATGAAGGCCCCAGTGAAGGTAAGTTTGTTGTATTGAAATTATAAATTTTTACTCGCCTAGTCCCGTGTATTGGGGTGTTATCTTCCGCGTCGTAGAATTCCTCCGTATCGCTACTTTCCGACATCGCCCAATTTTAAATTAACGACGTTTATTTAAATCTTTCGTGTATACATTCGCCCCAAAATGTATTTTCAATTAAATTGGTAAATAAACGTTTTTTGTGGGATGAGATGCCATAGCTGTCAAAATTTACAACGTTTACCCCCCCACGCATAGAGTTTAATCAAAAGTGGATTAAAAATTGCGCGGGGGGGAATAAAGTTAGATTAAATATAATTAAAATTAACGTTTTTTTTAATTATATTTTTTTGTATTAAATGAATTGTTTTAATTAAAAAATTCTGAACGTATCAATTTTAGTTCAACTTTTTCATTATAGATGTCGTTNTCGTTTTTGTAGTTATTTTTCTTATTGTATGAGTTTCGATTTGAGGTTTATTTTGTTAGATGAATTAAAACATATAATTTCAAAACTTAAAAGGTTGTTTGATCAGTTCTTTTATATTTTGGTTAAAAAAAGTAGGGTTTAATAAATAAATAAATCTGACTGCAAACAATTAAAAAAGATAATATAAACGATTTTATACGTCCAGGCTAATACATTCCAGAAGTGTATGAGTTTCGCTTTGACTCACTGTAGTTTTTTTCTAACTCTTATAGTTTCTGAGATAGCCTATTTGGACATCGAATTTGAACCATCCTGTACATGAGATGATTAAGCTTGATGAGATGAACTTTAACCTCAACTGCAATATGCATACATATAATACAAGAACTAACCAAAATATTCACATCTTGCCCCTCGCAAGAAACATTGGGAGAAGAAGTGTTACATCAGCAGGGGCGGAGTGGTTTAATGATTTACTAGAACGGGTTAAGAATCAGAATGGTCCAGACTCCTTTGCAGGAGAAGCAAGGACTTATTACCTTAATCTTAGGTTAAACTGATTTCGAAATGTATCTTCTTGTGTTGTTGTTATATTTCAGTGTTTATATATCTGTTATGTCTTTTTGGGAATAAACAATAAATTAAATTAAATAAAAAAACATCCTGAAGATATAGATGAAATAAATCCTAGCTAACAATTAAAGAGATATTATAATGGTATTAAACATTTTCTTCATCATTTAGTAGTAATTAAATTTTTGTCCTAACTCCTAACAATATGGCGTCCATGACGTCACAAAAAGTGACGTCACGTCGAAACTTTAAAGCGATTTTTCGGTAAATTTTACACTTTTCCGCATTTTTTTTAATTTCTAACAGCTTATTTGAGTCATTTCCCATCGATTACAAAAAAATTGTCGATTTTTAAGCGACACCTTCTTGCATTACACCTTTTTAATCAAATTTTATTATTATGATTTTCTTACCATCAGGAATATTAGGGATTCTTCCAGCTCGTAATAAAGAGTTATAACTTTGTAAACTAACAGTATCATGTTCAATAACCCTAAAAGGGTGTGAAGTTTTAGTTCCAGAAGCGTAAACACCTTCAATGGAAGAGGTTGAATTTGGAGGTGTGTTATTGGTAACAACTACATCTTCATCATCAGTTAATTTTTGCCTGATTTCTTTAAATTTCTTTCGCCCACCTTGCAATAATACCAAAGGGGGTTGGAAATTAAAACTATCCTGTTTCTCGATTTCTATGATTTTATCCTTTTCACCATCATCTTCGGATACAATAGGGATCGATTTCTTTTCTGTTTCTTTGGATGGTTTACGGCTTTTTCTGGAAAAAGATTTTTTTAAATTAGATGTTTAATAATCAGGTGTTGCCTTGAGCTGTCAAATGTTTTTTCAATTGTTGATACATAAAAGACAGACAGCAATTGAAAGATAAAGTGTGATTTTCGTGCTTTTATGAAGGCCCCAGTGAAGGTAAGTTTGTTGTATTGAAATTATAAATTTTTACTCGCCTAGTCCCGTGTATTGGGGTGTTATCTTCCGCGTCGTAGAATTCCTCCGTATCGCTACTTTCCGACATCGCCCAATTTTAAATTAACGACGTTTATTTAAATCTTTCGTGTATACATTCGCCCCAAAATGTATTTTCAATTAAATTGGTAAATAAACGTTTTTTGTGGGATGAGATGCCATAGCTGTCAAAATTTACAACGTTTACCCCCCCACGCATAGAGTTTAATCAAAAGTGGATTAAAAATTGCGCGGGGGGGAATAAAGTTAGATTAAATATAATTAAAATTAACGTTTTTTTTAATTATATTTTTTTGTATTAAATGAATTGTTTTAATTAAAAAATTCTGAACGTATCAATTTTAGTTCAACTTTTTCATTATAGATGTCGTTAATTTAAATTTTTTTTTTAATTTTAAATAATATCGTTTTAACTGGTGTTAATTAAAAGTTAAAATCGATTTTGATTAATTTTAATTTATTTTATTTAATTATTTTAATTAATTCATTATTTAATTTAAAAAAAAATAAATTCTTCCATATCTGAACGTATTCGGATTACAAGAAAACCTTTCACACAACAATCTATTACAAGTAACTCTATCTTTATTCCTCGCGATAAATCCGCATCTTCTATTTCACTTTTTAATAATTTGGTTCAATTTTCTCTCGATAGAGGCAGAGCGTTACCACTCGTCCCCAACTGAACGCTGTTTCCTCACCGAACTCCAAGTACCAAAGCAACATGGAGGATTTGGTAGTTGAAGTGAGCGGCGAAAATGGTGCCCTTTATAAGGTTCGTACCATCTAAAGTATGTCTTAAAACGTTTCGTTTCGTTGCGATTCCGTTTCGTAACGTAACGACGAACGTTTCCCATGGGTTAATTCCGTTTTCCAATTGGTACTTTGACCGGATTTTCGTCGCGACACTGTCGTCGTCGATTCGCGAAACGCGGTTTTCTTTTCTGACGCCATGGCGCTTGACATGGGGCGTGTGATTTCGGTCCCCCCGATATATCCCCAAAAAATCGCCACGTTAAACCTCTAGAATTAGATATTCGAATCGTTTTCTAAGTTATTTATAGGCCGTTGTCGTCTCAAATATCCGTTATTATTCCGGCACACCACCGCGGATGAAAAACGGTTATTTAGGTTAGGAAATTTGGTCTTGCCGCGTTCGTATCGCGTTACTAATTCTGTTTGATACGTTTTTTTTGCTTTATTTTTATAGGGCTACGTTTTGGACGTTTTTGAAGAGGAGGTGTTAGTACATTTTGAAGATGAGTAAGTTGTCGGTGTAGATTTTGTGGTAAACTTTGATTTAATGCGATTTTGGTTATTTCAGATGGCAGCCTGACTCGAATTTTCCTTACTCTAGGCTGCGATTTCCACCTAAACCTGATCCTAAGGCGGAATTTGTTGAGAATCAAGAGGTGGAGGTTTATTCTAGGTCAAATATGCAAGAAGCTAATGGATGGTGGAAATGTCGAATTAAGGTATTCATTTAATTTAAACTAGAAAAATGGGTTGGGTTTGATGTTTTAAAATGAGATAGATTTAGGGGAATCCCATTAGATTAAATTATACTTAGTCATAGATAATAAATTTAATAATATTTCAACAAATTGTGTTTTATCTTAATTTTTTTTGTTTTGCAGATGATGAAAGGGGATTTTTACGTATTAGAATATACCGGCTGGGATAATTCATATAACGAAATTGTCAGTAGTGATAGGATTCGGCATAAAAACAATAATCCTCCATTGGACAGGACCATGTTCTATAAATTTGAGATCGAAGTTCCTGAAGATGTTAGAGAATAGTAAGATCATATATACATTATTGCTCATAAAGGATTAACTTGCAGATCAAGTTTATTTATATCTTAATATGTTACAGTATAACCTCAATATAAAGGACCATTAGTATTATCTAATTGATACATCAGTATATTTAAATATAAATTTTAACACTCACTCTATGTATAGAGCATTCATGTAGTTCAGTGGTTCCCAAACTTTATTATGGCATCATATAATGCTCAGCCCTCCCTGACAATGTAGAGAAAATGATAACTGGTACTTTCTTTAACTTATTCCAATTTATTTAACAAAAAAATATTAAATCATTAATGTGAAGGGTGGTGCTGAATTTCTTCCATAAGATGGGAAATTCTGGGTTGTATTTTTTAAGTTTAGTCTTAATGTCCATTAAAATAGAAAACTATTTAAAATTTCAAAGCTATTTCAGCAATTAATGGATATTTATGATAGCATTTTATCCAAAAAGTTGTAATTTCCATATTTTCAATCATCTTTTGCTGCTGAAGGTTGCTTATGGAAATTCTGGCTTGTATTTTTAAGTTGTTTAGTCTTATTGTCCATTAAAATAGAAAACTATTTAAAATTTCAAAACTATTTCAGCAATTAATGGATATTTATAATAGCATTTTATCCAAAAAGTTGTAATTTCCATATTTTCAAAGTCATCTTTGGTGCTGAAGGTTGTTTATGGAAATTCTGGGTTGTATTTTTTAAGTTGTTTAGTCTTAATGTCCATTAAAATAGAAAACTATGTAAAATTTTACAGCTATTTCCGCGATTTATGGATAGTTATGATCAAGGACAGTAGAATCTAACAGGACTGCTACATCCATTGTTGTGACAACCTGCCCGCAAACTACGTCACACCATTTTCCACGCCCAGCTGTTGTTATGGTCTATGCGTTTGCTGTGTATTTTTAGAGGTTATATTCTAGACGTATTCATATTATTTTTGAAGTTTTATGTTTTTAGACGTATTAATGTCTATCATATAACCTCTAAAAACGCAGACAGTTACCAGGCGTGGCAAATAGTGTGACGTAGAGTGCGGGCAACCAATCCCTAGTGGACTACAAAAATACAATGGATGTAGCAGTCCTCTTAGATTCTACTGTCCTTGAGTTATGATAACATTTTATCAAAAAGTTGTAATTTCCATATTTTCAAATTCATCTTTTGCTGCTGAAGGTTGTTTATGGAAATTCTGGGTTGTATTTTTAAGTTATTTAGTCTTAATTTCCATTAAAATAGAAAACTATGTAAATTTTCAAAGCTATTTTCGCGATTAATGGATAGTTATGATAACATTTTATCCAAAAAGTTGTAATTTCCATGTTTTCAAAGTCATCTTTTGGTGCTGAAGGTTGTTTATGGAAATTCTGGGTTGTATTTTTTAAGTTTAGTCTTAATGTCCATTAAAATAGAAAACTAATTAAAAGTTCAAAGCTATTTCTGCAATTAATGGATATTTATGATAGCATTTTATCCAAAAAGTTGTAATTTCCATATTTTCAAAGTCATCTTTTGCTGCTGAAGGTTGCTTGTGGAAATTCTGACTTGTATTTTTACGTTGTTTAGTCTTAATGTCCATTAAAATAGAAAACTATGTAAAATTTCAAAGGTATTTCCGCGATTAATGGATAGTTTTGATAATATTTTATCCAAAAAGTTGTAATTTCCATATTTTCAAAGTCACCTTTTGCTGCTGAAGGTTGTTTATGGAAATTCTAGGTTGTATTTTTTAACTTGTTCAGTCTTAATGTCCATTAAAATAGAAAACTATGTAAAATTTCAAAGCTATTTCCGCGATTAATAGATAGTTATGATAACATTTTATCCAAAAAGTTTAATTACCATATTTTCAGTCATCTTTTGCTGCTGAAAGTTGTTTATGGAAATTCTGGGTTATATTTTTTAAGCTGTTTAGTGTTCATGTCCATTAAAATAGAAAACTATGTAAAATTTCAAATCTTTCCGCGATTAATGGATAGTTATGATAACATTTTATCGAAAAAGACGCAATTTCCATATTTTCAAAATCATCTTTTGCTGCTGAAGGTTGTTTATGGAAATTCTGGATTGTATTTTTTAAGTTGTTTAGTCTTAATGTCCATTAAAATAGAAAACTATCTAAAATTTCAAAGCTATTTCCGCGATTCATGGATAGTTATGATACCATTTTATCCAAAAAGTTGTAATTTCCATATTTTCAAAGTCATCTTTTGCTGTTGAAGGTTGTTCATGGAAATTCTGGATTGTAATTTTTAAGTTGTTTAGTCTTAATGTCCATTAAATAGAAAACTATGTAAAATTTTAAAGCCATTTCCGCGATTAATGGATATTTATGATAGCATTTTATCCAATAAGTTGTAATTTCCATATTTTCAAAATCATCTTTTGCTGCTGAAGGTTGTTTATGGAAATTCTGGGTTGTATTTTTTAACTTGTTTAGTCTTAATGTCCATTAAAACAGAAAACTATTTAAAATTTCAAAACTATTTCCGCGATTAATGGATAATTATGATAGCATTTTATTCAAAAAGTTGTAATTTCCATATTTTCAAAGTCATCTTTTGCTGCTGAAGGTTGTTTATGGAAATTCTGGGTTGTATTTTTCAAGTTGTTTAGTCTTAATGTCCATTAAAATAGAAAACTATGTACAATTTCAAAGCTATTTCCGCAATTAATAGATAGTTATGATAACATTTTATCCAAGAAGACGTCATTTCTATATTTTCAAAGTCATCTTTTGCTGCTGAAGGTTGCTTATGGAAATTCTGCGTTGTATTTTTTAAGTTGTTTAGTCTTAATGTCCATTAAAATAGAAAACTATGTACAATTTCAAAGCTATTTCCGCGATTAATGGATAGTTATGATAGCATTTTATCCAAAAACTTGTAATTTCCATATTTTCAAAGTCATTTTTTGCTGCTGAAGGTTGTTTATGGAAATTCTGGGTTGTATTTTTTAAGTTTAGTCTTAATGTCCATTAAAATAGAAAACTATGTAAAATTTCAAAGCTATTTCCGCGATTAATGGATAGTTATGATAGTATTTTATCCAAAAAGTTGTAATTTCCATATTTTCAAAGTCACCTTTTGTTGCTGAAGCTTGTTTAAGAAAATCTGGGTTGTATTTTTTAAGTTGTTTAGTCTTAATGTCCATTAAAATAGAAAACTATGTAAAATTTCAAAGCTATTTCCGCCATTAATGGATAGTTATCATAGCATTTTATCCAAAAATTTGTAATTTCCATATTTTCAAAGTCAGCTTTTGCTGCTGAAAGTTGTTTATGGAAATTCTGGGTTGTATTTTTTAAGTTGTTTAATCTTAATGTCCATTAAAATCGAAAACTATGTAAAATTTCAAAGCTATTTCCGCGATTAATGAATAGTTGTGATAACATTTTATCCAAAAAGTTGTAATTTCCATATGGGACATTCCCTTTCTAAATGGGAGATAATATCTTTAGTGATTCTTACATTTTCAACAATGTTAGGAAACACTTCTGAGTCCATTAATGATGCAAATTTCGGAAATGATGAAAAATTAGGTACGTCAGCTTGCAGACACAAAACAATTTTTTTTAAAAATGCTTGAATAACATCATGATGGGCAATTATGTTTGCTGAAATGTTGCCTTGCACCTTCAAATTAAACATGTTTAATACCTCGAAAATATCAGTTAGATAAGCCAATTTAATTTGAAAAGTTTGATTAGCAAATGCGTCAAATAATACATGTTTTTTATTCTGTTTGAGAAACTGCTGTACATTCTCTTACATTAATAGGGGAATCACCGACTTTAAAACGAATTACAACTTTTTTAATTGTTTTTATGGTAACTAAACATCGTTAAAAAACATAATTTTTATCCAGTAATAAGATTTTTTGCTGTATTTTTACGGGCCCCCATTAACGTTACGTCAGGCCCCAAAATTTGGGAATCACTGATCTAGCTGCTCTATTCTATGTCCATAGATAAACTCGGGGTTTTCCCTGAGTTGTCTATATGATGTATAAATCAAGGACTGTAGTTCTAGTTTCAATTTTTATTCAACATTAGATTGTTGTGTATTTTTATTGAACTAACACTAGAACTAGAAACTTTTGGGTTTAGCTGTACGTCTCAAAAGATGGCTAAACCCGAATGTTTTCTAGTTCTAGATCTTGTGTTAGTTCTAATGATAGTGAAAGTATTACTTCAAAGTATTATTCCAGCTATTAGAACTAATCCTAGCACTATCACTAGAACCATTATTAAATTTAGAACTAGAAAAATAAATATTAAACTTTGATGTTAAAATGTCAAAATTGATGAATATCAAAACTCTGATCCACAGACACAAAACCAAGATTATTCTAGCCATCCCACTGAAATCAGGCTCAATACAAATCACATAAGCTAAATCGATTCCAAACTAGTTCCAACCTAAATTAAGAAAATCAAATAGACCTTCTACAAACAGAGTCTAGTCGTCTATCCTTATTTTATAGTCTAACCACTAATATTTACTCTTATGCCAACAGTATCTAGTCTTCTATCAACGTTATTTACTCTTCTGTTGGCAGTATCTAGTTTCTGCCACTACTATTTCATCTTCTGTCTGCAGTATTGAAATGTCAAAATTGATGAATATCAAAACTCTGATCCATAGACACAAAACCAAGATTATTCTAGCCATCCACACCGAAGTCAGGCTCAATACAAATCACATAAGCCAGATCGATTCCAAACTAGTTCCAACCTAAATTAAGAAAATCAAATAGACCTTCTACAAACAGAGTCTAGTCGTCTATTCTTATTTTATAGTCTAACCACTAATATTTACTCTTGTGCCAACAGTACCTAGTCTTCTATCAACGTTATTTACTCTTCTGTTGGCAGTATCTAGTTTCTGCCACTACTATTTCATCTTCTGTCTGCGCGATTGCTATTTAATCTTCTATCAGCAGTATTTAGTCTCTTTTATCACTATTTAGCCTTCTGTCAGCAATATTTAGCTGCTGTTAGGATTGTTTAGTCTTCTATCAGCAATAACTAATCTTTGCCACTATTATTTAGTTAGACAATAAAATGACCATATACAAAGTGATATCTTTTATTTATTTTTATCTTAACCGGTTTCGGTAATTAAATTACCATCTTCAGAAGACACCTACATATTAAAAGGTTTAGACGTTAAAATAGAAAATTCCTTATTTAGTTTGTAACTTACGTCAAATTATTACTTTAAAAGTTAAAACAATTACCATACATCTTTATACGAACACAATGACGTAACATCTTATTTCTTAAAATAAAATAACACAAGTAGTATTTCTAGAATATATAAACTTGTTTTTCAAGTAGAATATAGAAAAGTCTTGAGAGACGAATGGCTCTTGTATATTTTTCTTCAACTAAAAGTAGAACTAACAGTAGACATAGAACTAGAAAAATTCGGGTTTCTAGTTCTGGGTCTAGTGTTAGTTCAATAAAAATATATATCTACCTGACGCTGAATAATAATTAAAACTTGAGCTGGAACTAGAACTAACACTGGACCTAGAACTAGAATCATTCAGGTTTAGCTATCATTAGAGACATTCTGCTAAACCTGAATATTTCTAGTTTATTGCTAATTTTAGTTCTATTTTTACTTCTTATACAGAGTAAGTTAAAAAAAAATTTTTTATAACATACTTTTGGCTATAATAGACCGTTATATCGAGGTTTTACTATATTTTTATTAATATAACAAATCAATTTTGTCTATTAATACGTTTTAAAACTCATAGATGTTAATGATTAATTTTTTATTATAGTGCAAAAGTGGAGTCTACACATAAAGAACTGCAAAAAGCGATAGGCGCGGGCGTCATTCGTTACATAGCCGATCGAGGAGTTCTCTTGGTGATATCGAGGTGTGAATCAAGTAGAAAACGAGCCGCGATGCTCCAAGAGATGCACTTCCGAAGCCTACAGCAAAAAGTGCTCTTACTCAAGCGGACGGAAGAAGCCGCGAGGCAGCTGGAGAGCACGAAATTAGCCACCGTCGGAGGGTATGAAATTTCGATCATTTTATTTATTATTTTTTTCCAATTTTTTTATTCTTCGATTTCGGCCGATTTCCCCCCCTTTTTTTGCAATTCATTGTTATCCTTTTTAATTTTGTTCTTAATTTTTGTATAAAATTACTAATTTATTAAATTATTTAATATTTGTTTATCCTATTTTTTTTTTGTTTTTTTTTTTGTAAGTCACTAGCCAGAAAAGAGTCAATCGAACGAACGAGACGTGTTTTATTATTAAACTAGGGAGAGCGAAAATTTAAAAGTTTAAAAAAGCATACGTAATAATTAATAAGTTGATGAGAATATTTTGGTTTCAATCTATCGAGAACGTTCTCACCGTACTTTTGTCTCTCTTTCAGCAGATTTAAGCCTGTGTATCAGCGAGCCTCAAATTTTTCTCAAAGCGCAGGCCACAGGTGAGAAAGAAAGACCTGCATTTTAGCATGTTGTATTAAAATAAAATGGAATTATTAAACTATACAGTCTGTCCGGTAATGTTTAATTAATTTTTTTTGTTATAATTTGGACAAAAAAGAATTATTTTTTTTTTTTAATCTTTTTGGACAGCCTGTATAGGACATTACAGTAGAAAATACACCTTATTATTGTACCACCTGGCTCTTTGCTGGCTGTTGATATATTTAAGCGTTATAAACAACTTTTTTTATTTTTTCCTCCTTGTTCATTTATTTATATTATTTTATATATTAAAAATTATTTAATTAAATTTTTTCGAAAAGGTCGTTGCATGTTAAATTTTGCTTTTTAGAACTCAAAAATAAATAAATAAAGTAGTTTTCGTTTTTATTAAGCTGCTTTTAGTTATATTATTTTAATTTTATTCAGTTATTATGTTATTTTTAACAACAATTTACTAATTATTGAATTCCTTTTACAGATATTCAGACGAATTCATCGTAAGGGAAGATTTAATGGGTTTAGCGATTGGAGCGCATGGAGCTAATATTCAACAAGCCAGAAAAGTAGATGGCATCACGAACATTGAACTTGAAGAGAATTCGTGCACCTTTAAAATTTATGGCGAGGTAACTCTTAATTTTTTTAAAATTCAGCGTTAAATTTACCTCCTTTTTATTTTAGACTGATGAGGCTGTTAAAAAGGCGCGCTCAATGCTCGAATATAGCGAGGAATCACTCCAGGTGCCTAGAGCTCTTGTAGGAAAGGTCATTGGTAAAAATGGTAGGATTATTCAAGAAATTGTTGACAAAAGTGGCGTTGTAAGTATATAAGATTAAAAGAATAATCTTATTTTTTATATTTTATTTAATTTTAGGTGCGAGTTAAAATTGAAGGCGATAATGAACCTCAACCAACAATTCCTAGAGAGGAAGGTCAAGTGCCCTTTGTATTTGTTGGAACTGTTGAGAGTATAGCCAATGCTAAAGTTTTGTTAGAATATCATTTGGCTCATTTGAAGGTGAGAAAAATTAATAGGAGTGGATTCTTATTAAAAAAAAATGCTTTAAATCCACTAAATATTTCCTAAAAATTTATTGATAATAATCTCCTCAATACCAGTGGTTGGTGAAGATTGTTTTGTAAGGTTAAGTCCTTTGGAACTTCTCTAAAAATTTTGTCTTCTTAATAATAATTTTATTGAAATTTTCTTCACTCTAGCTATATTAATAGCAGTAGTGTTCTCTAGTACAGAAATAACATCAATAAGAAAAACAAATTGAAGAATAAAACAAGTGTAAACATTTCAGCATAATTATTAATATGGTTAATTTGAAGGCAGAAAATACATTAATAAAATTAGGGAATTGATATTCACGTTATTTCTCGAATATTTATTAATTAACGAATTTGCAGCAAACTTTTGTAGTGAAAAATTAAGTTATAAAAAATATAACGTCAATTTTTTTGAGAAAATAACCCAGGAGATAAAAAACGGAACAACCAAAGAATCTTTTATTGGATTAACAGACCCACAGCTCCTAATCTGATAAATTTTAAAAGTCGTCCTCACTAGAAGTTTCACTACCAGAAGATAACTTTCTGTTGCCTCATCAATTTGAACCTCGTTTTCTAAATAATTATTTTCAACTTTAACAACATTTTGACAACACTTCAACCAGTCTTCAAACTCTTCTGTCAGAGTTTCACAACGTTTAATTTAAATTCTCTTCGCTATTTTGTTTTTAACTTGAGCCCATATCATTTCAATTTGATTTAAATCAGGGTAGTAGGGGGGAAGCCTTAAAGCCATATGTCCATTTTCTTCTAACAGATGATCAAATTTGAAAACAATGTGTTGTTTTTTATGATATTTAATAATATCATATAGTTGTAGCTTATGCAAATTCGGCGAAAAATGTATAGGTTTTTATTTAGCAACGAGTCTGCCATATCTGCTTTTTTTGAGTTGCAAATAGGTGCTTTATGTACTTGTACATTATGATAGGGTGCATTGTCACTTATAACAACACAATTTGGTGGAAGATTTGATCATCCTTCTCTGTAAGCTAGTTCTCACAATTTACATCTTATTATCTTCTGCAATAAAAGTTTAATTTTTGTCATAGGCAGAGATCCATCTTCTATATGTTATGAAGAAAACACTCCGATTACAGTATCTAACCTTGCATTAGTATTTTCTTCTTATGCAAGCAACGTTAGAAAATAATAACGAAAATAATTTTTTTTTTTAATTAATAGTGATCGTGAAAATTTTTTCAAGTAAAAGTTATGTGAAATTATGCTGTCTAGCCAACTGAAGAAAAAAAAATCATAAATTTAAAAAAATAGCGAAGTTAGTACTCACATCCGGTATAACCGGAAGTACAAAGAGAATGATTTCATGTCGTAATAATACGTTTTAACGGCCTAATTATGCATTCCAAATGGTTTTCTTATATCACTAATAATAAAGCCACTTGTGAGGGACACCCAGTATAGTATAGTATAGTACTATTTTCTGCTAGCTGTTTCTAGACTTCTATCAGCACCTTGACTCTTCTAGCAGCAGTATCTATACTTTTACCAGCAGTGTTTAATTTTTTATCAGTATTTCTGATCTTGTATTAGCAGTACCAAGACTTCTGCTAACAGTATCTTATCTTCTGGAAGCTGTACCTAGTTTTCCATTAGCAATATCTACTCTTCTGCAATAAGAATTTAATTTTTGTCATAGGCAGAGATCTATGTACTATATGCTATGAAATATTCGGAGTGTTTTCTTCTATTATCAGTATCTAACCTTGCATTAGTATTTTTTTTGTTATGCAAGCACTACCTAGTCTTCTATTAGCAGCATATAGTCTTCTGCCAGCTGTTTCTAGACTTTTATCAGCAGCTTGAGTGTGCTAGCAGCAGTATCTAGACTTTTATCAGCAGTGTTTAATTTTTTGTTAGTAATTCTAGTCTTTTATCAGCAGTACCAAGACTTGTGCTAACAGTATCTTATCTTCTGGAAGCTGTACCTAGTTTTCCATTAGCAATATCTACTCTTCTGCAATAAGAATTCAATTTTTGTCATTGACAGAGGTCTATGTTCTATATGTTATGAAGAAATCAGAGTGTTTTCTTCTACTATCAGTATCTAACCTTGAATTAGTATATTTTTTCTTATGCAAGCAGTACCTAGTCTTCTAGTAGCATTATATAGTTTTCTGCCAGCTGTTTCTAGTCTTCTATCAGCAGCTTGAATCTTCTAGCAGCAGTATCTGGACTTTTATCAGCTGTGTTTAATTTTTTGTTAGTAATTCTGGTCTTGTATTAGCAGTACCAAGACTTCTGCTAACAGTATCTTATCTTCTGGATCCTGTACCTAGTTTTTAATTAATAATATCTACTCTTCTGCAATAATAATTTAATTTTTGTCATTGATAGAGATCGATGCTCTATATGTTATCAAGAAATCGGAGTATTTTCTTCTATTATCAGTATCTAACCTTGCATTAGTATTTTTTTTCTTATGGAAGTAGTACATTGTCCTCTATTAGCAGCATATAGTCTTCTTCCAGCTGTTTCTAGACTTCTATCAGCAGCTTGAGCCTTCTGACAGCAGTATCTGGACTTTTATCAGCTGTGTTTAATTTTTTGTTAGTAATTCTAGTCTTGTATCAGCAGTACCAAGACTTCTGCTAACAATATCTTATCTTTTGGAATCTGTACCTAGTGTTCCATTAGCAATATCTACTCTTCTGCAATAAGAATTTAATTTTTGTCATAGGCAGAGATCTATGTACTGTATGTTATGAAGAATTCGGAGTGTTTTCTTCTATTATCAGTATCTAACCTTGCATTAGCATTTTTTTCTTATGCATGCAGTACCTGGTCTTCTATTAGCAACAGATAGTCTTCTGTCAGCTGTTTCTAGACTTCTATCAGTAGCTTGAGTCTTCTAGCGGCGGTATCTGGACTTTTATCAGCAGTGTTTAATTTTTTGTCAGTAATTCTACTCTTGTATTAGCAGTACCAAGACTTCTGCTAACAGTATCTTATCATCTAAGTTTGTAACTCGCAACCTTCATGTAAGATTTTTTTTATAGTTGCCAGATACACTCCTGTAGCATTACAACACAGTTTTTTAACTCTGTTTTATTTTCATTTGGAAAAATTGTCTTAAAATAATGATACACCTATAAGGGGGTATGCCACCTTGAAGACACGAAAATAATAGGTATTTTTAAAATTTGTTTGCAATCAGACGAAAGAAGTTTTCTAAAAACGGGTTGCAGGGTGTGAATAAGCCACTTTTCTAGTTTTAAATACATATTTTATTTATTAACAATTATTAAAATTGCACCCGGTAGATGTCGGTAATGTTAGCCTTGCAAATCGTGCAGGGTCAAACTGTGCGCAGAATTTCTCCTAACGCGTAAGTCGAATAATTAAAACTTGAATACGATTACTTTAGTAAACTCAAAAACTAGGGAACTATGTAGGATTTTTAAAAAATATTCATTTTTGACGAAATGGTGACGATTTTACAAGAAATGTCGTATTTATATAAAAAACGTACATAAAAATGATTGTAAAACGGAGAATCTGAAACATATCGAAAATCTTTTGAAAAAAGAAAATCTTAAAAATCCGTTCAAAAATGTAGTTTCTAGAAAAACGCGTTTAAAGTTTCCGAATGTAAAAAATTGTATATTTTTTCTAGATACATCAGCATAAATCTAGATACATAAATCAGCGATTCCTGCACCATACAGCTGTCCTTTCTGAAGCTTATTTTCATCTTCTGCAGCTTTTGTGTCTGACAGTAGGCTTCTACGAGCTTCTTTAGCCTCAGCAGTCATGGAGCGCTCAGCGCGAGCAATGCGATTTAAATCCGTTTCATGACAAAAATCGGAGCACGATCTTGTAATTGTTAATTTCAGTGCTTGCATTATTTCCATAATGCTTGTAAGACCGTCATTAAAATTGCAAGCAGCTATATCAGACGCAATGTCAACCACTTTCTTGTCACTATGAATAGTTTTTAGTGCGATACACCATAACGCGGCGTTGTAACTTTCATTGCTGTTTTGCCTAAACATCTTGTCAAAAGATCATCTTCCCTTGATAGTTCTTCGTACACAGGTTTCACTGCGTTGAAAACATCATTGCCGATTGCTGGCTCATCGATTTCTGACAAAGCGTACTCTAAATTCCGTCATTTTGATGAACTTTATTTGCACATAAATCACGTAATTTGGTATTTTTGGCGGAATTTAGATTTTTCTAGCATTAAACGGGTTAATTAGAATAAAACGGAACTCTCATGGCACACTTAAATGGAAAATTAAACATTAAATTCTAAAAAATATTGACGTTTGGAATGTCACTTATGTGGTACCATTGGATTCAGAAAATTATTCAAATTTCAAAAATGTAATAATATACAGGTGTTCCATTTAAAAATCTAAAGTTAGTGTCACTTCCGGCGAAACCGGAATTGAAAAAAAAAAATTACTTGTATGTCAAAAAGTGTCTCTTATCATGTGTATAGGATGTCCCAAATTTGAATCAATTATCTTCAAAACTAAAGGAGATAACAGGGGGTGTACCATGATCCTGTTACACCCGGTATACAATGGATAAAAAATGAAAAAAAATGAAAGGTGTGTTACAAAAATCAATTTTGTAGGCAGAAAAACATTCCGCAAACGTTTTCTGTCAATGGATTCTCATTGTAGACAGTACAAAGAACACTTTTAAGCAAAAAAAAATTATGTTATATCTTAATGTAATACCCTTTGACTGAGTATTAAGTTCCTGTAGTTTATTTCTCACTTCTGTTGATTTCTTTTCATAAGAAATTGCACTGCAAATCCATAAAACAACTTAGTTACGTAAATCGATTGTAATTCATAATAAACAAACGCTCATTGCAAGTATAAAAACCCACTTGCTAAAGTGTCATCAACTGTATTTCAATATCTTTTTGAATATTGATAATAGGATTAGGTTCACTTATTAACGGTAGTTTTAATAAAAATATTTGAATTAATTTAATTTTTTTTTGTAGGAAGTAGAACAGTTGCGTCAAGAAAAACTGGAAATCGACCAACAATTACGTAGTATACATGGTTCAGGAATGGGTTCAATGCAAAGTTTGCAGATGTCACGACGAAACGATCGCGGTTACAGCTCGGACATGGATGGTGGAAGTCGTGGTCGAGGTGGAACGATGCGTGGCCGTGGTAGTAGAGGTCGTGGCGGACCCGGACACCAGAACAACTCGCGATACAACGCCGGTAGTACGATTTCTGATTACGTGAACAACGTGGACAAACGCAAGCCGATGGGTAACGGTCGCGGAGGCGGTCGAGGCCCCACTAGTAATGGTCGGGCTTCGAGGGGCGGTCCAGGGGGCGATCGGAGCGGCGGAGCTCGAGATCGACCCGGACGCGGCCGACCTCCCGCGGATCCCGCCGCGGGCGGTGACCGCGAAAGGAAGTGATTGCTCATTTGCCGCGCCGAAATTTTTCGATAAACAAAAAAAAAATAATGATGAAAATATGTTTGGAGCAGCAACAAAAAAAAATAACTATTATTATTGTCCCCGGGCTCTGTGCACCACCATAAACAAAAAAAAGTTTTTTGGGGAATCATTTTGGTTTGATTAATTTACATTAAAAAAAATTGGGTGATTAATTAATTAATTAATTAAACCAATCAATTCTCCAAATTAATCATAAAACTTTTCTTGTTTAAAAAAAGGCTTTATTGAAGAATTTGGTTTATTAATAATGTTTTTAAAAATTTCCTCCTTAGCCAAATTAATTTTTTAAAAATATATTTGAAGGGTTTATTGACAAACCCTTTAATCAGCGATAATCGCTAATAAATGAGAGAGAGATTGAGCGAAATAAGAAATATTCTGTGGTGCACACGGCTACACGCAATCAGAATTCCAGGTGATTTCATTGTAATAACAATTTTAAAAACAAAAAATGCGTACTATACTGTTTAGACTGACCCGGCAATGTGAGACACTATTTACGACTTCTTAAACTTGCGAACGTGAAAAAAACTGAACCAAAAAATAATAAATACCCGAAATAAAAAAAAATAAAAAAATACAAGGCAACAAAGAAATATTTTAATAAAAAAGAACCCTTTAAAATTTTTTAAGGGCGATTTAAATCTGTTGCTTTCTCCCATCACCACCCGACCGAGTTTAAATTTAGTGGAGAAAAAGATGGTTTTTTCTCAACTGTGCAGTACCGAGTTTGTATAAAAATCTACTTCCCCGCCTATTGTTTCTATAAAAATAGTTACTACGTTTTTCAAAAAAATAAAAATAGAGTTTTTTTTCGAATTAACTTGAAAAGAAAATTAAATCTTATTGGAAGTAAGAGAAACCATTTAATGTAGTTTGTTTTGATTTGATGAAGAAGCTTGCTTTATTTCAAACAGATGAAAAAAGTTTTTACATTGATACAGTGATATAATAAAGTCCAATAAAATAAAGAAAATGATATCTCAGATTCCAAAATGTAATTTAGAATGAAATTTTTTAACAAAAGATTTAAGAAGTCTATATTATTTCCATATTTTACTACTTTCTTTCTTCATACTTTTGTTGTGCCATCATAACATAAAATACAACAGTTTGTCAGAAGGTTCATAAACAACCTAAAATAGCTCCAATATGGTTCTTAATCATTTAGACAAGTTTCCAATGATCATTAACCACATTTTGAACAACCTGAAATAGCTGATAACCAGTTCTTAATCATTTTGACAAATTTCTATTGATTTCCAATCACTTTGAATAACGTTCCAACGTTGTAAACTTGCTCTGGATAGCCTTAGATATGGTTTTGAATCATTTTGAATAACATGGAATAGCTGTGAATTAATTCTAAATCATTTAGACATCTTTTCAATAATGACTAATTAGTTATAAATTATTCTGGACAAATTTAAAAAGCTTTGTGCAAGTTTACAATGATTTGGACAAACATTTAATGACTTAGCTCAACCTAAAATAGCTACGATTTGGTTCTTAATCATTTAGACAAGTTTCCAATGATCATCAATCACATTTTGAACAACCTGAAATAGCTGATAACCAGTTCTTAATCATTTCGACAAATTTCTATTGATCTCCAATCACTTAGAATAACGTTCCAACGTTGTAAACTTGCTCTGGATAGCCTTAGGTATGGTTTTGAGTCATTTTGAATAACATGGAATAGCTGTGAATTAATTCTAAATCATTTAGACATCTTTTAAATAATGACTAATTAGTTATAAATTATTCTGGACAAATTTAAAAAGCTTTGTACAAACTTACAACGATTTAGCCACCTTTCAATAACTTTGAAAACCCGGAAAAAGCTATGAAACAGTTATTTAAACTGGGTTGGAATCATTTAAACGGTTTTACATGGATAAGAATCAATTTCACGAAGCTGTATCTGATTTCAATTTAAGCTTCAATTTTTCATTAACGTTAAAACACCATTTTTTTGTGCACAACATCAAATCCAAAGGAAATTTATGTCTGTTGGACGTAGTTATATTGCGAAAGAGGAGTTGTAGGTGCAAATATCAGTTAAAAGGATTCATAAGCAGTTTATAATCATTTGAATTGATTTGGAAAAGATAAAAACCAGTTATAAATCATTTAGACAAGTTTCTAATGATTATTAATCACTTTTCAAACATTTTGAACAACCTAAAATAGCTCCGATTTGGTTCTTAATCATTTAGACAAGTTTCCAATGATCATCAATCACATTTTGAACAACCTGAAATAGCTTTGAATAACGTTCCAACGTTGTAAACTTGCTCTGGATAGCCTTAGATATGGTTTTGAATCATTTTGAATAACATGGAATAGCTGTGAATTAATTCTAAATCATTTAGACATCTTTTCAATAATAACTAATTAGTTATAAATTATTCTGGACAAATTTAAAAAGCTTTGTGCAAGTTTACAATGATTTGGACAAACATTTAATGACTTAGCTCAACCTAAAATAGCTCCTATATGGTTCTTAATCATTTAGACAAGTTTCCAATGATCATCAATCACATTTTGAACAACCTGAAATAGCTGTGAATTAATTCTAAAGCATTCAGACATCTTTTTAATAATGTCTAATTAGTTATTAATTATTCTGGCCAAATTTAAATATAATAAAAAATCATTTAGACAAACATTTAATGACTAATAATAAAATAATAGACTAATTAATCGTTTTAAAATTTTTATCAAATTACATTTTAGGAAGTAGGCTTTGTTGTATCACTGTATATACAGGGGGGCCATAAAAATGTATTGATTTAAACATTTTTATGATTCGCACTGTTTAATTTAAATTTAAAAGGAAGTTAATGTTTTTTTTTCTCTATAAAGTATTTTTTTATTTTAATTTTTAGCATCTTTAAAAACGATTAAATAACGAACCTTATTAAACGATGTATGTATATATAAATTGTCGTAATACACTTTTGGAAATGATCCTATTTAAACGATTTAAAGTGACATTGATTTTTGAGAGACAAAAAAATCTTTTTTCTATTTTCACTTGATAAGAATTTATTCTTTAGTTTATTTGAACGATTTTTGATTTTTAATCTTTTCCCTAATGGATCTATGTATAATATATAGTCGTATAACTTTCTTGGAATCGGTTTTAAGCCGATTCGAATTTCGTTTTTAAATCTATATATATGGCAGTGTAATGTAATTAAAAAAGAAAAAAAAGAAAAACCGTATAAAATGGAACATGCAGTTTTTCAAAACGAAATTATTTTTTATTCATTTAACTGCATCTTCTATAAAGGTTTTTGAGAAATATTCCGAAATGAACGAAAAATTTAAAAAAAATATTAATAAACGTTGTCCGCAAAAAAAAAAAACCTAAGTATACATAAAATTAGTTGATCAGCGATTGAGTTTTTATGGGCAAAAGGAAAACCCAAAAACTATATCGGAGATTATTGAATAATTAATTAAAAAAATGATGCAAAGGCGAGACAAGGTTGCCAAAAAAAAAAAAATTATGGAAACGTCGTTTTGTTGCAGGATTTATCACCCCTTTTTTAATCTTAATACAAGTTGAGATGTTAAAAAAGTGTGTTTAACCTGCCCAAACCATTATCTCTCGACATAACCTAACATTAAAAACGGGAAAAAAGAACTTAAAGTTGTTTAAAAAATAACTAAAAAGAAAAAAAGAGCCTTGCTGCAAGGGTACTCGAGACAAACTCCCGGACCCGTGGCCCGGCTTGGGAGTTTGCCGATTTGCAAAATAATAAAAATCGCTACGGAGGCATTGATTTAGCGCGAGACTGCCACGGAAAAAGACTGGCTGATATAAAAACTCATGTCGTATTAATATTATTGTGAGAATTTTTTAGAAATATAACTTGATTAAAAAAACACCCTGTGTTTTCTTTTCGTTTTCTTAATCATACTTTATATTTATTTTTGGGTTTTTTTCGTAGCTGGTTTTTTATTTAAACCCGAATCGACTCTCGTGGTACCCTTTCAGCAAGCAATTCTCGTCTATTTAATTTGTACTAACTCTAAAATATGTTTTTTTTTATTTTGTGCCACTAACAAATCTAAAATTTCTAATGTATATACACATATATTTGTTTTTTTACATATCATCGCGTGCAAATGAGCAATCACTTTACAAAAAAAGGCTTTGCTAAAGGGTTCACCGAGTCACGTTACATAATTTTAAATTTTATTTTTTTAACCCTTATTAATATTTATAATGCGTGGGTGAATGTGATTTAGTGTATAAAAATGTCAAAATGGGACTAATCGATTAAAAACTCCTTAAGGATACTTAAGGAGCATGAAAAAATTAAATAAGTCGATTTTGACGTTTTTTGGCAATCTTAGAAAGATGCCAGGAAATAAAACGAGCATTTTGAATTCTGTCAAAATGATATTAATTGATTGGAAACATCTTGAGATCATTTCACATACACGAGGGGACCTAATAATATTAAAGGAGACGATTTCCAGAAAATTTAGATGATTTTGGACATTAAAAAAATTAATTGGTTTGAGCCAAAATGGTTGTAATCGATTAAAAAGTACTCAAAGATACTTTACGATTACCAAAGAATAAAAAAAAAACAATTTTGACGTTTTTTGGAAGAATTAGAAAGAAATTAGGAAATAAAAAGCTTGTTGGAGTGTGTCAAAATGATACTAATCATTTTGACACACTCCAACAACAAGATTGGAAACATCTTGAGGTGATTTCACAAACACGAAGGAACTTAATAATATTAAAAGCGATATTTTCCAGAAAATTCGGATTGTTTTGAGCATTAAAAAAGTTAATTGGTGTGAGCCAAAATGGTTCTATCGATTAAATACTACTCAAGGATACTTTGCGATTACCAAAGAATTAAAAAAATTAATTTTAATCGATTGGAAAGATCTTGAGATGATTTCACAAACACGAGGAAACTTAATAATATTAAAGGAGACGATTTCCAGAAAATTTAGATGGTTTTGAACATTAAAAAAATTAATTGGTGTGAGCCAAAATGGTTATTATCGATTAAAAAGTACTCAAAAATAGTTTACGATTACCAAAGAATTAAAAAAAAATAATTTTGACGTTTTTTGGAAGAATTAGAAAGAAATTAGGAAATTGACAAAAGCTTGTTGGAGGGTGTCAAAATGATATTAATTGATTTTAATCATCTTGAGATGATTTCGCAAACACGAAGGAACTTAATAATATTAAAAGAGATATTTTCCAGAAAATTCAGATTGTTTTGAACATTAAAAAAGTTAATTCATGTGAACCAAAATGGTTATATCGATTAAAAACCATTAAAGGATACTTTACGATTATCAAAGAATTAAAAAAATTAATTTTAATCGATTGGAAAGATCTTGAGATGATTTCACAAATACGAGGAAACTTAATAATATTAAAGGAGACGATTTCCAGAAAATTTAGATTATTTTGAACATTAAAAAAATTAATTGGTGTGAGCCAAAATGGTTATAATCGATTAAAAAGTACTCAAAAATACTTTACGATTACTAAAGAATTAAAAAAAATAATTTTGACGTTTTTTGGAAGAATTAGAAAGAAATTAGGAAATAGAAAAAGCTTGTTGGAGGGTGTCAAAATGATATTAATTAATTGGAATCATCTTGAGGTGATTTCACAAACACGAGGGAACTTAATAATATTAAAGGAGATATTTTCCAGAAAATTCAGATATATTACAGGAAAAGATTTAGTGATTTCCTCTTTAAAAAGGACAAGTTTATTACTCAAACGGATTGTAATAATATAGCTTATTTGTTAAAGCTTTAAACTGATATAGAGAGATCTTTCCAATATCATTGTACACATTTTTTGGCTACTAAGGTGACCCAAGGACATCCATTCAAACTACCTTCTTTCTTTCTCGCAAAGAGTCGGGTGATCAAATTTAGAAAACTAAAAATGCTGCAGTAATTTCATTTAAAACTTCAAAAGTAAAAAAATCGGCGGTTGTGTCTTGATTTTCGAAGATTTCTCAAAAAAAGTGACCTCATTGCTATCAAGATAATTCATAATATAAGTTTGTTATTTTTTTGCTACGTCAGAAGATAACCTTCAAAACGCAGTATACTTGCTCAATAGCATAAGTAGAGATTACAACTGCGAGACAAAAACAATGGCATTCACAGATGTGGTCTGAAGGATAGGTACAGGTTAACAAGGCTTAAACCGTTTAGTACACGACGACGATAAGTTTAAATAAATATAGCTCCTGAATATATTTAAAGTAAGTGATGCGGCTAAAGTCTACGTACAGCATTGAATTATGAGGTTTTCTGTACAACGTAATAAGATAGCAGAAAATTAGTATTAGTGTGATTATAGATACTTACTTATTAGTACTATAGAAACGCCGATTCTAGACAGGAAGTTGCACCTCCGTGACGTCATACGCTCAATCTAAACGTATAGGGAGGGGTGCCAATCTAAGGCTTGGGAAAAAAAAAAGGTTGGTATTGGAAAAGTAACTGGTGACTTTTAAAAAAAGTAACTAGAAAAAATCACCAGATCTAGTTACTTTTCCAATACCAACTTATTTTTTTCCCCGCCTTTGGTTGGCACCCCACCCTATACTTTTACGTTGAGCGGATGACGTCACGGAGGTGCAACTTTCTGTCTAAAATCGGCGTTTCTATACTACCTACCCTTATTCACAAAAAAGAATGAAACACAAGTCGCTTAACAGCTACATACTAAAAATTCAACAATAACACAAAAATTAATAGGACAAAAGCTTACATACACAGTAGTTTTTAACTAAAAATAAATTATTAGATCCATGTAACGACAGTTTTTTACCACTCAATATTTCGTTGGGTGGGTTGGAATTAAAGCAACTGAGTTTGCAACATTCGCTAACGCAGATTTCAGTTTTTTCGCATCTGCAATTTTGGATCTAACGTTCCAAAAGCTCCCAAAACCGGACTCTGAGGAGGTGTAATCAACTGCCTGGGTGCATAATATAGCAACCAATGATTGATAAGGTTTGCGGTTTGCTTCTTGAGGTCATTGTCTTGCTGGAATATCCAGCGATCCTCGAGGGCCAAGTTTTCCTGCTTCAAATTTTGTTCTAAAATACTTTTATATTTATACCGATCCATAATTCCATCAATGAATGTCGGTTTCCTACGCCAGATGCTACTATCGCATCTTAAACTATGACACTACCTCCGGCGTGCTTTACAGTTGGTACCAAATTCAACTCCATCGCCGTGTTTCGTTTCTTCGAAACTTTTCCATCACTTCCAAAAAGGTCCATTCGGTCCAGAAATCCATTCCGTTGTCCACATGAGATTGAGCAAATTCTAGTCGAAGACGACGATTCTTTTCTGAAATCAGGGGTTTTCTTCGGGCTGTACTGCTGAAAAATCTATTATAGCATAGAACTCTTTGTACGGTTCTTGGATGCACAGATTTATTAGATACAGTCGCGATGTCAGCTAATTTTGGTGCGCCAACTCCATGGTATTTGCTCACTTCTGTTAATATGAAGCTAATAGTATATCTCTTCTAGACAGTTTCTTTGGCAGATCTGTACGAATTTTGCTAGCGAATGAATCAGTCTCATTCTTTCTCTTGGCAATTTGGCAAAAAGCCTTTCCTTTCTTTTCGATGTTTTATTACCAATTTTCTAATTTTAACAGAAATTTCTTGTCGCAATGGCATTTTGCAACCAGTTAGAACAGTGACCAAAAAAATCATCGGGCTTGACAAGTAAATGACGTGACTATAAATAGTGAAAATACTCCAATTTTAGCACATCAAAATTAATGTTCCATGTCCATACATTTTTGTCCTGGATACGGCATAGAAAACATTCAATTTTTGAGAATCCCTTTCATGTTGGGTAATGTCATGAGGATTTTCCGTTCCCCATATCCGAATGTTGCGATGGTTCACCTTGCCATTTTAATGAAATGTCGCTGAACACCAGACGGTTGGCAAATTCATCATCCTCCATTGCTTCCTGCATGTTAGTACAAAACTGGATTTGTTTGACGTGGTCATTTGCATAATATATCACTATGTTGCATATTTTTATTGCACTAAAACTGGAACTAACACTAGACCTAGAAATATTCGTGTTTAGCCGTGCGCTTAAAAATAATTTTGGTGTTTTTTGAAAGTTTCGACGCACGGCTAAGAAAAAATTTTCAGGTGTTAATGTCAACTTTAATTTTATTATTATATTCATAATCTTTATAAACTAACCTTTAAAATGAGTCCAAACATGACGCACTTATCTCAAAAAACAAAAAAGTTAGAATAAAAAACATTAAACCCGAAGTTAGCAACAATGAAGATAGCAATTTAATTTTTAAATATTAATACCAACCTTAATTTTTTATTTTTTTTATTATATTTTTGTTTTTGTGACAAATTATAAGATATTTTATAAAATTAAGAATATATCAAAATGACATTGACATTTCAAACCGGAAGTTGCTTATATCTCGAGTAATATTGGAATTAATCGTATATGATGTTTGGACTCATTTTAAAGGATTTTTCACGACGATTACAAATATGTCAACATTGAGATTGACATTTCTAACCGGAAGTTAACCTTATGGTATTATTAATGAAGTTATCTTCATTAATATTGAAAATAAATATGTCGTGTTTGTACTCATTTTAAAGGATTTTTAATGAAGATTACAAATATGTCAAAATTGAGGTTGACATTTTAAACTTGAAGTTAGTTATCATATAATAGACTAATGGATAACTTCATGGTGTTCTTCCATGATCTATTTTTTTTATTAAAAAACCTTTAAAATGCGTCCAAACACGAACATTTATCTCAAAAAACCAAAGAGTTGGAACTTTCTACTTTTAATTGTGACATATTTGTCAACTTTACAAAAAATCCTTTAAAAGGAGCCCAAAGTCGACATATTTAACTTTAATATTAATGGAAATACAATCACTTCCGGTTTGAAACGTCAACGTCAATTTTGACATATTTGTCATCTTCATTAAAAAACGTTTAAAATGAGTCCAAACATGACGCGCTTATCTCAAAAAACAAAAAAGTTAGAATAAAAAACATTAAATTAAAGAATATATCAAAATGACATTGACATTTCAAACCGGAAGTTGCTTATATCTCGGGTAATATTGAAATTAAACGTATCATGTTTGGGCTCATTTTAAAGGATTTTTCACGACGATTACAAATATTTCAAAATTGAGGTTGACATTTCTAACCGGAAGTTAGTTATCATATAATAGACAAATCGACAACTCTACATGTCTATAGACATGTCATTTGCTATTTTATCTGTCATACTTTCCTAATTATTATGGTCTTGTCAAACCCGATCATTCTTTTGTACTAACCCTCTATTTGTAATGACACTAATACTAATTTTCTAAATATTATCTTATTATGTTTTACAAAAATGCCGTATGTTTGTAGAGTTTTGTCCGTCACTATACACTTTTACTCCGATTGACATAAAAATTTAGTTATTAATACCAACCTTAATTTTTGAATTTTTTTTAAAATTTTGTTTTTGTGACAAATTTTAAGACATTTTATAAAATTAAAAAATATATCAAAATGACATTGACATTTCAAACCGGAAATTGTTTATATCTCGAATAATATTGGAAATAAACGTATCATGTTTGGGCTCATTTTAAAGGATTTTTCACGACGATTACAAATATGCCAAAATTGAGGTTGACATTTCTAACCGGAAGTTAACCATAACTTCATTAATATTAAAGATAAATATGTCGTGTTTGTACTCATTTTACAGGATTTTTAGTGAAGATTACAAATTTGTCAAAATTGAGGTTGACATTTTAAATCTGAAGTTAGTTATCATATAATAGACTAATGGATAACTTCATGGTGTTCTTCCATGATCTATTTTTTTATTAAAAAACCTTTAAAATGCGTCCAAACACGATACATTTATTTCAAAAAACCTTTGATTATATATAATTTGGATTGAGCTAACTGAATATATCTACAAAAATGTTGCTCAAGGTGAATAGACGCAGATGGAAAGCGATAATGTGAAAGTGTAACAAAGATAGATATATGTCAGTACGCTTCTATATCTATCTCACTTCTATCAGTACACCCATTATATGGCAGTACGCTTCTATATCTATCTCACTTCTATCAGTACACCCATTATATGGCAGTACGCTTCTATGTCTATCTCGGTTCGATCACCTTGCGCAAGCTATCTCTGTCGTTGGCTCAATCCATATTATATATAATCAAAGCAAAAAGCCAAAGAGTTGGAACTTTCTACTTTTAATTGTGTTTAATTGTGTTAATTGTTACTTTTAATATATCAAAATGACATTGACATTTCAAACCGGAAGTTGCTTATATCTCTCGTAATATTGGAATTAAACGTATCATGTTTTGGGCTCATTTTAAAGGATTTTTCATGACGATTACAAATATGTCAAAATTGAGGTTGACATTTCTAACGGGAAGTTAGTTACCATATAATAGGTAAATGGACAACTTATTTGCTATTTTATCTGTCATACTTTCCTAATTATTATTGTCTTGTCAAACCTAATCATTTCTTTTTTTACAAATACAGGGTTATATTTGTAATCCCACTAATACTAATTTTCTAAAATATTATCTTATTATGTTTTACAAAATCCTCATAATTCAATGCTGTATGTTTGTACATAGACTTTTGTACGTCATTGTACATTTTTACTCCGATTGACATAAAAATTTCAGAAAATATTTTAGGCATATTGTACCATTAGATCAAAAATAAACTCAAATAAATACTTTTCAGAATTAGATTAGTACCAATATGATTTAGACCTTTTTTGACATTTTAGAACTAAATGACATTCGAGTGACATCCTGCTTGACATTTCGGTTGTCAATTTGATTAAACTCGAAATTTTAGTTTTAGTTCTAAAAAATAATTAAATTTATTAAAAATGTTATTAATTCTTTAATTTTATTAAATAAAAATGAATTAGGTTCTCGACATCAAACCCCCGATACAGATGAACGCGTTGGAAACGCTCCCGGACGACAATACGGGGGTCCTAATCGAGGTGGAGGCGGACGAGGTTCCCGTAAAGACCCTCGAAGAGACGATAGAAGACGTACCACCGATGACGAAGAAACCGTATTGGATAGTCAAGAAGTTTCGAGCGCCGATAGAGGTAAAATAATTTTATTTTTAAGAAACTATTTTGTATGTATTAGTTAATTTGGTTATAATTTGATATCTTGGGCATGTGGTATCTACTATATTTAGTTGTTAGATAGGTTAATAGACGAGATATGAAATTTAATTATAAAATGTATGGATGGGGTGTTCGTGTATAGAGTCTGTGTCGAGCGCGGAGGCGATCTCCTGGTCCGGGGGCCCGCCGCGGCGGAGGAGGCGCAGGCCGAGACATCACAGTGAAACGCGAAGGTCGCCCCCTCACTACAGTAAGTAATTTTAAAAAGGCCACAACAAAAATAAGACCATAAAAATTCGAACAACAATGGGTGTGATGTGAATGTGTACAGTTTGATTGCGAATTCATTTTTGCTTACAGTTTTTTTTGTTAACTGCTTTTTTAGTGCATGTTATTATTACTAATTAACCTTCGAGCAGGCGCGTGTCATAAATTTTATGACATCAGGTCCGTATTAATAAATATTAGGTTATTTTTAATAAAACAGTTAAAAATATTTAATTCATATTAAACAATTGTTAAAAACATAAAATGAAATCGATTAATTTTTGAAATCTAACAACATTTACAAACTATATACAGGGAATTTCATATAAGTCGCAATATATGAATGCAGTAACCATAGTTAAGAAACTACTGTGCACTTCTAGTAATAGTGTACTAGATAGCGCTAGATTGTATATTTTTATGTAACTAAAACTAGAATTAACACTAGAAACATTCTAGTTTAGCCGATCGTCTCTTAAGACTACTAAACCCGAATGATTCTAGTTCTAGGTCGAGTAATAATTCTAGTAATAGTGTTAAGTAGCGCTGGTAAGCACTAGATAGCGCTAAATTGTATGTTATTGAACTAAAACTAGAATTAACACTAGAATGTTGAAAATGATGAAAATTTTTTCTATAACGGACTTTTGGCTATAATGGACATATACCGATATACAGGCTGTCCAATTAGTGCGATATCGGACGATATCTCCTTACAGGGTGTCGCTAGAAGAAAATGTTTATATATAAAGTTGTTTGGTGCTCGAAGGTGCATAACCTAAAAATATTTTTGTTTATACAGGGTGTTGCAAATACAAAGTACAAGGTACAACTTCGTAAATTTAAATGGAACACCCCATATTTTATAATAGTAAACCATTTTTATTAATTCATCTCTTGAAAAATTCGTATTGAATATTATTAGTTTGTACAAATTTAGCAGACTGTCAAATTCAAAGCATTCTTTTGCTTTGTTGTCATCAATTATTATTTTCATAGCCAACCAACAAACATTCTTTGAAATCAAATGGGTATTAAAGTAGAAATTTGTAAAAAGCGTAATTAACTTGATAACTATTGCAAATAGGTATAGGACATGCTTTATAAAAAAGAAATCTTATTACTTGGCGAATAATTTAAGAAAAAAAAAAGTATGAGGCATTCCATTTAAAAAAAATTAGATATAGCTATTTCAAGTGTCTGGTATTGAGTACAATATTACGAACATCCTGTAGAAGGTTACCAGATTTTTATAAGGGCATGAAGTTACTGTAACTATGCATTAATAATCTACAAAAGATTTGCTTTGTAATATCTTAAATAAATTAGGTATGTTTTCTTTTATTATTATTATTTTTTCACAAAATGTTTAATATTTCAAAAACGGTAAAATTTTGGTATAGGTAATGCTTAACAAAAAGTATGTCGAATTTTAAGGGTAATTCAAAAATGTAATAAAATATGGGGTGTTCCATTTAAATTTACGAAGTTGTACCTTGTACTTTGTTTTTGCAACACCCTGTATAAACAAAAATATTTTTAGGTTATGCACCTTCGAGCACCAAACAACTTTATATATAAACATTTTCTTCTAGCGACACCCCCTGTAAGGAGATATCGTCCGATATCGCACTAATTGGACACCTTGTATATCATATTTATATCTAACATTTTTTTTGAGATTATCTTAATAATTATTATCTGAATCAAAACATTTTTCAAACAAATCTTATTTAGAATCGAGCAAGTAACAACTTTCATTAAGGGCCGGTTGTACAATATACCGATAAACTTCCCGACAGCGTTATCTGGCCGATAAGTTAGTTCGTACTGTATTACAATGTACGGATATTATTATCGGCAGGATAACTTATCGGGTGCTCAGTGGTGCCGATAAGACAGTTATCCGCCAGATATTTATGGTTACCAAGGTTTTTATATAAAAACTTTGTATGGTTACTGCATAGGTTAACCTATAAGATCCTATACGTACGTTTAGTAGTTTAGAAGAGTAGGTTGAAAGTACAAATAGGGTCAAAACATGCCCTATTATGAGTTAAACATATTCCCCAAATTTCATTGTCCTAGCGTTTATAGTTTTTGAGAAAAAAAAAAGCTCCTTAGGGGAGCCGAAGTCGCCCATGATTCATATATCAAAGTACCCTTAAAATTCACTAAAGAATCACCTCTTGAAGTTTGTTGCAGTCATTCAGATACACCTGTATATGATATATACAGGCTGATTTATAACATACGGAGCAGACTAAAAGGGTAGGTACTAGAGGTAAAAGTGAAGAGATTTTCTTAATAATGTTTTGTTAAAAACTAAATAATCGCATGTTAATTTTTTAAATAATTTAACGTCGATTTTTGAGAACCGCTGATATTCAGTAAAGAATAATTAAAATACTTGTCCGTTGCTAAGTAACCAAATCAACTGGATTGGCAGCAATAAAAACATGGTATCGGCGGTTCTCAATCAACAAACACCACCGTTTGAGCGTTTTAACAAATTTTTTAAATAGCCGTAACTGCTATATTATAAAGATATGGCAATAACTAACTGGCTATATAATTTAAACGTATATGGTAACTTTAACGTTCTATATCTTTGCGATTATTAAGTTGTGGTCAAAACATTATTAGGAAAATATCTTTAATCTGGCTCCTAGTACCTATCCTTTTAGTCTGCTCCGTATGTTATAAATCACCCTGTATAGCATTTTTTTTGAAGTTATATATATTAATAATTATTGATTGAATCAAAAAATTTTTCAAACAAATCTTATTTAGAATCGAGCCAGCAACAACTTTCATTAAAACAGTTTTTTCGAATAATCGAAATTATAGAAACTTAGATTTCCCTGTGAATAGTACGATGAAAAAAAATTCAATTTTATTAAAAATTGTTTCAGATAAAATTTGTTTAAAATACATTTTATAATCGATTATTTTAATAAAAATTTTTGATATGATTACTAGATGGCGCTGTATACCGATATATATCATATATATAACATTTTTTGAAGTTATCTTAATAATTATTGTTTGGATCCAAAAAATTTTCAAATAAATCTTATTTAAAATCGAGCCAGTAACAACTTTCATTAAAACATTTTTTTCGAATAATCGAAATTATAGAATCTTTGATTTCCCTGTGAATAGTACGGTGAAAAAAAATTCAATTTGATCAAAAATTGTTTCAGATAAAATTTGTTTAGAATATGATTTATAATCGATTATTTTAACAAAAAATTTTGATATGGTTACTAGATGGCGCTATATACCGATATATATCATATAAATAACATTTTTTGTAGGTTATCTTAATAATTATTGTTTAAATCAAGAAATTTTTCAAACAAATCTTATTTAGAATCGAGCGAGTAGCAATTTTCATTAAAACATTTTTTTTTCGAATAATCGAAATTATAGAATCTTAAATTTCCCTGTGAACAGTACGATGAAAAAAAAATTCAATTTTATCAAAAATTGTTTAGAATATGATTTATAATCGATTATTTTAATACCAAATTTTGATATGGTTGCTAGATGGCGCTGTATACCGATATACAGTGTGTCCCAGGATAGATGTTACAAGAGGTATAATGACTTAAAAATTTTTGAAATCTATTTTAACGCTAAGGAATTAAACCCTGCTTGGTGTGAGAAGAATTTTAAGAATATTATCATATTAAAAAAACAAGGGCAACCTTGACAATGAATCGAAAACTACGTTTACTTTTACTTTCTTTTAGGTAAAGTAATCTTTTTGTTCATGATACGGAAAAATTTTATTAAGAAAAATTGTTCAAAATGAGAAATTATGGTCCTATACAAAATTTCAGAAGGATCTATCTACTTTGATTGAACCATCACATTTTAGTTTAAATAACATAAATATTGTATAGTAATTGAAATGTGAAAAACTGAGGGATAATACAATTTATTTGTCAATATTTGCGACTACTTAAGTCATTTTTTTTTCCATGGCATTTTTCATTGTTTTTTTTTTTCTTCACTCTGATCTAATCTAAAATATGGTGGTTTAATCAATGTAGGTAGATCTTTCTGAAATTTTGCATAGTGCCATGATTTCTCACTCTGAACAACTTTTCTTAATAATATTTTCCCGTATCATGAACAAAAAGCTTACTTTACCTGAACTCAAAATAGTTTTCGCTTCACTATCAAGACAGAGTTGATTTTCGAAATATGAAAATATACTTAAAATTCTCTCCACACCAAGCAGGGCTTAATTACTCAGCCTTAAAATAAAATTCAAAAATTTTTAAGTCACTATACCTCTTGTAACATCTATTCTGGGACACACTGTATATCATATATACATAAAATTAATTCTATCACAAATTGTTTCAGATAAAATTTGTTTAGAATATGATTTATAATCGATTATTTTAATAAAAAAATTTGATATGGTGACTAGATGGCGCTATATACCGATATATATCATATAAATAACATTTTTTTTAGGTTATCTTCATAATTATTGTTTGAATCAAAAAATGTTTAGAACAAATCTGATTTAGAATCGAGCCAGTAACAACTTTCATTAAAACATTTTTTTCGAATAATCGAAATTATAGATTCTTTGATTTCCCTGTGAATAGTACGGTGAAAAAAAATTCATTTCTATCAAAAATTGTTTCAGATAAAATTTGTTTAGAATATAATTTATAATTGATTATTTTAATACAAAATTTTGATATGGTTAGTAGATAGCGCTGTATACCGATATATATCATATATATAACATGTTTTTGAGGTTATCTTAATAATTAATGTTTGAATCAAAATTTTTTTTAAACTAATCTTATTTAGAATCGAGCCAGTAACAACTTTCATTAAAACATTTTTTTCGAATAATCGAAATTATAGAATCTTAGATTTCCCTGTGAATAGTACGGTGAAAAAAAAATTCGATTTTATCACAAATTGTTTCAGATAAAATTTGTTTAGAATATGATTTATAATCGATTATTTAATAAAAAATGTTGATATGGTTACTAGATGGCGCTGTATACCGATATATATCATATAAATAACATTTTATTTGAGGTTATCTTAATAATTATTGTTTGAATCAAAAAATTTTTCAAACAAATCTTATTTAGAACCGAGCCAGTAACAACTTTAATTAAAACATTTTTTTCGAATAGTCGAAATTATAGCATCTTAGTCCTAGTCTTCTAATAAAAATATATTGATTTGAATATTAAGTTCTAATTTCACATGTTTCGCTTAAACAATGATGATTTTTATACACTCAATTTCCACCAGTACATAATGAATTTGTGACTGTTTTTATTATTTTATTTATTCGTTCGACGAATTGTGAATTAGAATTTATTCGAATGACTTTTCGACTTTCACAAAGTTCATTTTTCTGAAGATGCTTACATTGTTTAAGCGAAACATGTCAAATTAGAACTTAATATTCAATCAAAGTACAAAATAATTATTTATAATCCTTTAAATGACATTCCGATTACTGGTTAACATGGATCACAACATCAATTTCGGTTTTAATTTTAAGTAAATAAGACCATATTTCAAAATTTAACATCAAAATTATACAAATTAATTAATTCATGTAATATGTAAATTCGATTACATCTACAGAAATCTGTAAAAAACTGACTATGTTTACATTTTTAACCCCTTTTATTTTAAATTTGTAGATTTGCACAAATAAATATTTTATTAACTGCCTTTAATCATTTTTTTTTCATCTTTTCAGTATTTAATATTGAAACGATGAAGAAAATTTCGATTCCGACAAAATTGTCATTACGGACCTGTATTTTTCAAAAATGTATGACTCAAGACCTGTTTATAATACATTTATATCCCTTAATACATCCCATAATATAAATACGACTTTAATTATATATTAATCTATAAATCAGAAATCAATATGTAAATTTTTTATCTTTTTTTTTTTCATAAATATAACGTCAATATATTTTTTTTTCATCATGTTCAAAATACATAGTTACATGAATTCTTTAGCGTTAAATTCTTTCAAATACATAATATAAGGAGATATATTATAAAAAGGAGAATTGTCATAAATTTTATGACAGCGCGTCCGCTCGAAGGTTACAAAAAAAAATTAATAAATAGAAGTACTAAATTAAATAAACGAATATATTATTTTATTTCCAGGTAATAACGTTCATGGGGAAACACAAAATAATCGTTCATCTAGTGTCGGACCACAAAAGGTGCACCACCAAGATCAACAACAACAACAACGGCGTTCATCCACCAACAATAAACCACCACCAAGTCGTCGTAATGACCCAAAACCGAAAGAATTGGTCAATGGGACGACCGCTTAATTGAGAAAAAAAACTTTCTATTTTATTTTTGTTTTTAGTTTATTATTCCTTTTCAATTAAGTTCTAATTATTATAGATTTTTTGAAAAAAAAAAAACAAAAAAAAAAACAAAACAGTTTCTTCAAGTTTTTTCGATTAATACGCGTTGTTGTTTTTCCCCTAAAAACAAGATTAATGCAAAGTTAAAAATAAATATATAATGAGTGTATAAAAAAAAAAGAAATAAATGATGAAAGAAGAGGATTAAAAAGAATTATTGGTGAGAGAGACTTTGATAATAACGATTAATAATAATACTTTTCTAACCTTGTAACGAAAAAAAAACACCTCCTCTTTTCCCCCCCCGAATTCAAGGGGACCGCATTAATTTATGAGTTTTCTTTATTTTTTAATTTATTTTTTTTTCGCGGTTCTCTAAAAATTAATCTAAGTAGGATGCAAATCTTTTTATTTTCAATTTTCTCTCATTTTTTAATTATTAGTGATCGTTTTTTACCAAGTTGCTAAGTTTTATTTTATTTTATTTTTTTTTTGTAATTAATTTTCGCCGGAAAATTTACTTAAAGCGCTTCTATTTGTTCGATCTTATTATTATTTTTTTTTTTAGAGTTTTCGTTTAATTATTATTACGATAAATTTAAACCTTTGTGTCTTTTACACCGATTGTAATAATTTTATTTTGCATTCAATAAAAATTTATAGATTTGCGCAAATAATAGTATATTTTTTAAATAAAATTTAAACGTCAATGTGACACAAATTCAATGTTACCAACTGTAACTAACTTCACAACAATTTGTCAAAGTTAAAATCAATTCTATGAAACGTCACGGTTTTTTTACTAAAATTAATTAATTTATGCTTGAATCATACGAAAAAAGGAATTTGTTTACGTTTTTTTAATATCCAACCTTTAGAAAGTCCTAAAATAATTAAATTAAATTGACGTTTTTTGAAATTTGACGTTTCAAATAATTATTAGTCCTTCAAGTTGATTACACGTGAATAATGATTATTCACCGCTAATTAACTCTGTGAAAAATGACTACCCTTTAAAACTCATTTTTTTAAATAAACTTTTGAATAAAATTTAAACATCAAAGTTACCAACCGTAACCAACTTCACAACAATTTGTCAAAATGAAATGTCATTTTTATGAAACGCCATTTTTTAAATTAAAATTATAAGTTAATTAACAATATTATAAGGTAATTATGGATAAATATTTTATTAACTGCCTTTAATCACAAAAAATTACAATATTTTAATTAATCACTTCCCTCAGAATCGTCTTTATCAATATTATTAACACTACCTTCTAAAAAATTAACTCTAGCTTCTGCTAAACATTGCAAAATACCACTTTGTGCTTGCAAAGCATATTCTTCTGATAATTCCCTTAATTGAGTTGCAACAAATCGTCCGAATGCGTCACAATCGTCATTAGATGAATCTTTTTTCATTGTTACATATTCTGGATGAACAGCATCTACTAATGATTTTTGTTTCTTGGTATTTGTTAATTCCAAATTTGATTCCCTTTCTCGTTTGTTACAATTTGGTCCACTTACAACAGCACTACCCACTTCGCTACTAAAACTATCTAACTTAAACACCGAGCTAACTTTAACCATGTGAGAGTTGTTAATTTCAATTAATTCGAGATTATCATCATTGGAGTTTCCATCTTTTCCATATAATTGTACTTGACAATATGGCTTTAAAAAGCTATCGATTACATTAAACCAAACAACTTTGGGTTTATAAATTTCTTCATCATTCTTTTGTATACTCATATGAATCCTTTTTAATTCCTGGCAATAAGATGATCTAACATTTTTAAACTTATGAACTACTTCAGCTGGGCCAAATCCTGTTATATTGAGTCGGTTTGCAATTCTTTCTACAGCTTGACCTCTTACATCTTTCGTTTTGTAATTTACGTGGTTAGTGTTCCATAGACATTCTTCTGAACGATATAATTCAAGAAATCTTACTATTGTCGTATCAGACATTCGATAAATTAATGAATTTGCCATAATTTTTGGGAGATAAAGTAAAAGGGGTTAAAAAATGTAAACATAGTCAGTTCTTTACAGATTTCTGTAAATTTAATCGCCCAATTTAATTTACTTAATAAATGAATTAATTAATTTGTGTAATTTTGATTTTGATGTGAAATTTAAGAATATGGTCTTATTTATTTAAAATTAAAATTATTATTAAAGAAATTTAATGAAATATAAACAATTTAATATTTTAAAATATTTCTAATAGATGTCGCCATAATATTTTTTTTGTTTGTAGATGTTTGTTTACAAAACAAGGTGTTTAAAAGAAAATCTTCGATTCTGCGTATTTTCTTTAAATATTATAGTTGGATAACACAGGTAAGTTTATATTTATATATTTAAACTAAAACATTTGTATTTTCTACAATATCATTTGATTTTGAACATTTTTTCTTAGTTATTGGCTGCATTCATGTTTCTATTTTTCTATATTTCATACTATGAGTAAGTATGTTGTATAACTCAAGAAATCTCACTATTGTGTGATATTCGATAAATTAATGAATTTGATATGATTTTTAAATGATGAAAATGATTAAAAAGTAAACACAATGTCACTTCTTTTACAGGTTTCTGTAAATGTTTTCGCATAAATCAATTTAAATAATAAATTAATTAATTAATCTGTATAATTTTGATTTTGAGAAGAAATTTAAGAAAGTGTTCTCATTTAGTTTAAATTGAAATTATTTTTGAAACAATTTTATAAAATTTAATTAAAAAAAGTAATTTAATAGATTCGATAATGGATGTTGCCACAGTATTTTTGTTGACGTTTTTGATTGTATTATAAGTGTTTGTTTAAAAGTTAAATGTTATTTGAATTTGAACATTTTTCTTAGTTATTAGTGGCGTTCATGTTTCTATTTTTCTATATTTCATACTATGAGTTGTTTAACTCAAGAAATCTTATTAGTATTGTGTTATATTGGATAAATTAATGAATTTGTTATGATTTTTAAATAATGAAAATGATTAAAAAGTAAACACGTCACTTTTTTTACAGGTTTCTGTAAATGTTTTCGCATAAATCAATTTAAATAATAAATTAATTAATTAATTTGTATAATTTGGATTTTGAGGAGAAATTTAAGAAAGTGTTCTCATTTATTTTAAATTTAAATTATTTAAAAAAAAATTTTATTAAATTTAATTAAAAAAAGTAATTTAATAGATTCGATAATAGATGTCGCCACAGTATTTTTGTTGACGTTTGTGTTTGGATTATAAGTGTTTGTTTAAAAGAAAATTCTTTTTAATTTTTCAGCGAAAATCTTCTATTCTGCAAGTTTTTTTTACTTAAATCTTAAAGTTGGATAACACAGGTAAGTCGTTTATATATTTAAACTAAATCGATTGTATTATCTACAACATTATTTGATTTTGAACATTTTTTCTTAGTTATTAGTGGCATTTATGTTTCTATTTTTCTATATTTCATACAATGAGTTGTTTAACTCAAGAAATCTTATTAGTATTGTGTTATATTGGATAAATTAATGAATTTGTTACAATTTTTAAATAATGAAAAGGATTAAAAAGTAAACGCAATCTGTCTCCTTTTTACAGGTTTCTGTAAATGTTTTCGCATAAATCAATTTAAATAATAAATTAATTAATTAATCTGTATAATTTTGGTTTTGAGGAGAAATTTAAGAAAATGTTTTCATTTACTTTAAATTTAAATTATTTTTAAAAAATTTTATTAAATTTAATTAAAAAAAGTAATTTAATAGATTCGATAATAGATGTCGCCACAGTATTTTTGTTGACGTTTGTGTTTGGATTATAAGTGTTTGTTTAAAAGAAAATTCTTTTTAATTTTTCAGCGAAAATCTTCTATTCTACAAGTTTTTTCTTTAAATGTTAAAGTTGGATAACACGGGTAAGTCGTTTATACATTTAAATTAAATCGATTGTATTATCTACAATATAATTTGATTTTTAACGTTTCTTTCTGAGTTATTAGTGGCATTCATGCTTCTATTTTTCTATATTTCATACTATGAGTTGTATAACTCAAGAAATCTCACTATTATTATGTTATATTCGATAATTAATGAATTTGTTATGATTTTTAAGTAATCAAAAAGTTTAAGAAAATAAACGCAACTGTCACTTTTTTACAGGTTTCTGTAAATATTTTCGCATAAATCAATTTAAATAATAAATTAATTAATTAGTTTATAATTTTGATTTTGAGGAGAAATTTATGAAAATGTTCTCATTTACTTAAAATTGAAATTATTTTTGAAAGATTTTATGAGTAATTCTCGCATATCAATNAATCTTCGATTCTGCAAGTTTTTTTTACTTAAATCTTAAAGTTGGATAACACAGGTAAGTCGTTTATATATTTAAACTAAATCGATTGTATTATCTACAACATTATTTGATTTTGAACATTTTTTCCTAGTTTTTAGTGGCGTTCATGTTTCTATTTTTCTATATTTCATACTATGAGCTGTTTAACTCAAGAAATCTCACTATTATTGTGTTATACTCCATAAATTAATGAATTTGTTATGATTTTTAAATAATCAAAAAGTTTAAGAAAATAAACGCAAACTGTCACTTTTTTTACAGGTTTCTGTAAACATTTTCGCTTAAATCAATTTAAACAATAAATTAATTAATTAGTTTATAATTTTGATTTTGAGGAGAAATTTATGAAAATTTACTTAAAATTGAAATTATTTTTGAAAATTTTATAACAAATTTTATGAATAATTCTCGCATATCAATGACAGAAAAGGTAGAAAAAGACTTAATTACACAACTTTATTTATTTTCTTGTTTTATACATCCTAAAAATAAATACATGTACATCTCTGGTATAAAGAATGTATATATACATCTAATAATTCAATTTCGATTATTTTTGGATTACACCTGATTTTTACTTTTTATTTATATCTTTTTTTGTTTGACATATTAATACCGAGTGATACATTTAATCATACATGAGCTAACTTCACGTGAATCAAACAATCACTCAGCATATATACATTTATTATTGATTTTTTAATTTATCTTCACTCGTATAGCAGATATGTTTATTTTTTTTTAATTCCTGATAAACCAGCAGATGATAGATATTAAAATTCCCAAAAATGCGTATTTCTCATATCACAGAACGGAAACTTTCTTACCCTCATAAAATAAATTAAGCATAAATATTTTTTTAATTAATTAACACATTACATTTATTTAATTTAAAGTAGCCGTTCGCATTCCTCCGTTATAATCGTATCATCTTCATCTGATTCGGTTAAAATTCCATCATCATCACCTGACCAATGATCAAACTCTTCTTTGTGATGTTCCAACGACATCAACGATGGGAATAAACTATCGCAAGCCGAACACCTAAACAAACATTAATCCCAATTTTTTTTTTTTTTGGTTTTAAACTTACCCAAAATGTCTTTTCTTTTGCTTGTGAGATGAAAGCTGCTTCGGGCAAGCAAAAGATCTATCGCAGACGTTACATGTAAGAGCTTCGTCTAAAAAAAAAGATTTAATCTAAAAACCACGTCGCGTGGAAAAATAAATCGAATGGAAATCCGGTATCGAAAATCCTATTTTCCCATCTTTATCGTAATCCGAGTCTGTTTGAACGCGTTTCGATGTAAACTCGATTACGAATGGAAATGCGTTAATAGTTCACTTGGAAAATCGGGAAATCCATCGGGAAATAAACTTGGTTTAGTTGAATTCCATAATTATTATTGTGATAAAATTTTTTTTCAAATAACGTGTCGAAACACGTTCCAATTTCACGTTTTCATTAGTGGGGGGATGCACGATGAACGGAAGGATCTTGACAAAACGGACAGGGTTGTCATTCGTTATATGTTTCGGGGGGATGCTGTAAAACTGCAAAATTCGCAATGTTTTTGCAAGAGCAATCGATACGGACGGTTGATTGCTAGGGATGTACCGTACCCTCCGTGCCGTGACCCGGGTGATATTTAAAACTCAAACTCTACGTTCGTGTAACTTCCCCACCTCGATTGGCGAGGAGAAAACCGAAACGGACACCCGCGTTTACTCGCCGAGGAAAAGCTTTATTGGATTTTCGTGTCTGTGCCAGGTAGAAAACTCGAAAGCTTCAACGTAGAGGGAATTCGATATTTTTTTTATCAACACAAAAAAGAATGAATGGAAAAAATAAATATGACATTTTATTTATAAATATTTATATAACTCTTTCACATAAATTGATTGGTACATTTGATGCAGTTTTATGTTTATGATACATAGTTGCAGAAATTTACACAGTGTTAGCAGAAGACTACACACTGCCAAATATGTTCTAGATACTGCTAATAGAAGACTAGATACTGTTAAAGAAAGATTAAATACTACTTACAGAATTATTATATTAGTTGCAGAAGACTGGATACTGTTGGGAGAAGATTAGGTACTTCTGAGTACTGCTAGTATAGTTTACACTGCTAACAGATGAATGGATACTGTTTGCAGAAAATTGGTTACTGCTTTTAGAAGACTAAACATTGTTGGCAGAAAACTATTTACTGCTTGCACAAGATTACTAATTGGTCGTAGAAGACTAAATACTATTAGCAAATAAGTAAATGCTACTTGCGGAAAAAAATTTTTATTAATCGTAGGTGCCTATGAAAACAAATTGTAAGTAAAGCGGGAATGCAAGTGTCAAATTATTACCCACCATGCCTTACTGGCTAATAGTTGTTTAAAATGGCAAATAATAACAGTTTCAGTGCGCAAACTGGTATGCTTTTAACGTTGGATGAGTGTTTAGGCAATGCTAACGCAGCGGCGAGACGATATTGTAAAAATTATGTAAATAACATGAATTAGAGGTCACTTTGTACTTTGTAAGCAAAGAAACGAAGAAAGTATCTAAACCTAACATTATAATGAGGAATGAGTGACGAATTCAACAAAAACTGAACTTTTTTAATCAATGTGAAATGACCCAAAACTAACACTAGATTAACTTCAGTTATAAAACTTCTATTATATGATAACTAACTTCAGGTTTAAAATGTCAACCTCAATTTTGACATATTTGTAATCTTCATTAAAAATCCTTTAAAATGAGTACAAACACGACATATTTATCTTCAATATTAATGAAGTTATGGTCAACTTCCGGTTAAGAATGTCAACGTCAATTTTGACATATTTGTAATCGTCGTGAAAAATCCTTTAAAATGAGTCCAAACATGATACGTTTAATTCCAATATTACTCGAGATATAAGCAACTTCCGGTTTGAAATGTCAATGTCATTTTGACATATTCTTAATTTTTATAAAATGTCTTAATATTTGTCACAAAAACAAAAATATAATAAAAAAAAATCAAAAATTAAGGTTGGTATTAATATTTAAAAATTAAATTGCTATCTTCATTGTTGCTAACTTCGGGTTTAATGTTTTTTATTCTAACTTTTTTGTTTTTTGAGATAAGTGCGTCATCTTTGGACTCATTTTAAAGGTTTTTTAATGAAGATGACAAATATGTCAAAATTGACGTTGACGTTTCAAACCGGAAGTGATTGTATTTCCGTTAATATTAAAGTAAATATGTCGAGTTTGGACTCATTTTAAAGAATTTTTTATGAAGTTGACAAATGTGTGAGAATTAAAAGTTGAAAGTTCGAACTTTTTGGTTTTATGAGATAAATGTGTCAAAAGGTAAGGTAATTCATTAAAAAATATTCCATTTTGACATTTGACAATTTTTTTAGTTCTAAAGTTGTTGGTTTCTTCAAAAAATTAGATCGACGATTAAAAATCATTAAATCGTTATTGAGATATCTTAATTTTTAACAAACAAAATGGCGGAGATTTGACATTTAACATTTTCTAACCTAACTCTTTTGTTTTTTGTCCTAAATGTGTCATGTTTGGTGTCAAATTAACGGATTTTTACTTTTTATTAAGAAAATTAAAGATAATTTTTCATTAATAAATATTCGATTTTGACATTTGACATTTTTTTTTGTTGTAAAGTTGTTGGTTTCTTCAAAAAATTAGATTGACGATTAAAAATCGTTAAATATAAATCCAAACTCGGTATAGTTATCTTTAATCGTGATCGAGATTTTATAATTTTTAACAAACAAAATGGCGGATATTTGACATCTTCTAACCTAACTTTTTTGGCCTAAATGTGTCATGTTTGGTGTCAAATTAAAGGATTTTTAATTCTTATTAAGAAAATTAAAGATTTTTATCTTCATTATTGCTAATTTACGATTTAATGCTTTTTATTCTAATTTTTTTGGTTTTTGAGATAAGTACGTCATCTTTGGACTCATTTTAAAGGGTTTGTAATAAAGATGACAAATATGTCAAAATTGACGTTGACGTTTCAAACCGGAAGTGATTGTATTTCCGTTAATATTAAAGTTATGTCAAAATTAAAAGTTGAAAGTTCGAACTTTTTGGTTTTATGAGATAAATGCGTCAAGCTTAGATTCTCTTTAAAGGTTATTTTATGAAGATTACAAATATAATTGTAAGTAAATCGGGAATGCAAGTGTCAAATTATTACCCACCATACCTTAATGGTTAATAGTTGTTTAAATTGGCAAATAATAACAGTTTTAGTGAGCAAACTGGTATGCTTTTAACGTTGGGTGATTAGATAGAAGAGTGCAGCAGTGTAGAACCAACGAAACGGAGAAGGAGTACAGAGCATGAAGGAAGGAAGAAAAACAGTGAGGCAGGAATTAGAGAAAGTAACAACACAGTCGGGTACGAGGAAATTTTATCAGAATGTAAATAGGAAAAAATCTAAACCTAGGATTATAATGAGGATGACTAAGAGTGACGAATTCAACAAAAACTGGAAACAACAAGCAAAACAGAGTCTGATCCTCTTGTGTTTTTTAATCTAGTTCATATTATTCACAATTTGAATAGCTTCTCAGGGGCATTGAAATTGCTCCTTTATAATTTATCTTGGTATCGTTGCTCTACTTTTAAATTGCTCCTACTGCCACAATCCCATAGCATGATGCTATACAGATGTTTCTGTAAGTCGTGGTATAATTTTAATCTCAAACATTAGTGTAAAAATGATGTCAATCCCTGTAAAAACTTTTGGTCTAAATTCAAAAATGTTGAAATGAAATAACCTTTGTGAACATCAAAGTTCATTCAAAATGTTTAAAAATTTCTTAATTTTGAAGAGCCATATCTTAGCCATTTATGGGTATAGACCAACAATTTTTCAGAAAGACTCTGTATGAATATGAATATGATAATAATTACCAAAAAAGAGAATCTTAATTTTAAAAAGAGTAAAATTAACACCTATAAGCAATTAATTAGACGGTATACGCAATACTCAACTATCACAAGATTATACAGGGTGTTTTTGTAAGTTGTGGCATAAATTTAATCACTAAAACTAGGGACAAAATGATGACGATTCGTGTAAAAATGTTTTAAGAAAATAATCTAGAGTTTGATTTTGTACTTTTAAACTGGTTTTTATTTCATATAGAATTTAAGTCTAACTAGTTTCGGCCTTTAGCCATCTTCAGAGACTCTACAAATAGATTAACATCTCTCATCTTATCCATTTTACAAACAAGTTTCTTAATATTTCTTTTTGTTTTGTTAAAAAAGATCACATATCAAAGTTGAAATCAGATTATTAGTTACTATTTTATAAAATTAAAGTTTAAAAAGTTGTAAAATGAAATTCAGGACGAAGTGTTACAAGTTTACTGGTTAAAATTTAAGAACGCTCTTTTTTAACAAAAGAAATATTAAGAAACTTGGGAAAAATTCAAGAATCATCATGTGGCTTAAAAATCGACGATTTTTTTTAATCAGTGATCCAAAAAACACATTGAAAATAAAAAAAACTGTGCAAAAGTGACTAACACTAGATTAACTTCATTTATAAAACTTCTATTATATGATAACTAACTTCAGGTTTAAAATGTCAACCTCAATTTTGACATATTTGTGATCTTCATTAAAAATCGTTTAAAATGAGTACAAACACGACATATTTATCTTCAATATTAATGAAGTTATGGTCAACTTCCGGTTAAGAACGTCAACGTCAATTTTGACATATTTGTAATCGTCGTGAAAAATCCTTCAAAATGAGTCCAAACACGATACGTTTAATCCCAATATTACTCGAAATATAAGCAACTTCCGGTTTGAAATGTCAATGTCATTTTGACATATTCTTAATTTTTATAAAATGTCTTAATATTTGCCACAAAAACAAAAATATATAAAAAAAAAAAATAAAAAATTAAGGTTGGTATTAATATTTAAAAATTAAATTGCTATCTTCATTGTTGCTAACTTCGGGTTTAACGTTTTTTATTCTAACTTTTTTGTTTTTTGAGATAAGTGCGTCATCTTTGGACTCATTTTAAAGGTTTTTTAATGAAGATGACAAATATGTCAAAATTGACGTTGACGTTTCAAACCGGAAGTGATTGTATTTCCATTAATATTAAAGTTAAATATGTCGAGTTTGGACTCATTTTAAAGGATTTTTTATGAAGTTGACAAATGTGAAGATTAAAAGTTGAAAGTTCGAACTTTTTGGTTTTATGAGATAAATGTGTCAAAAGGTAAGGTAATTCATTAAAAAATATTCCATTTTGACATTTGACAATTTTTTTAGTTCTAAAGTTGTTGGTTTCTTCAAAAAATTAGATCGACGATTAAAAATCATTAAATCGTTATTGAGATATCTTAATTTTTAACAAACAAAATGGCGGAGATTTGACATTTAACATTTTCTAACCTAACTCTTTTGTTTTTTGTCCTAAATGTGTCATGTTTGGTGTCAAATTAACGGATTTTTACTTTTTATTAAGAAAATTAAAGATAATTTTTCATTAATAAATATTCGATTTTGACATTTGACATTTTTTTTTGTTGTAAAGTTGTTGGTTTCTTCAAAAAATTAGATTGACGATTAAAAATCGTTAAATATAATTCCAAACTCGATATATTTATCTCTAATCGTTGTCGAGATTTTATAATTTTTAACAAACAAAATGGCGGATATTTGACATCTTCTAACCTAACTTTTTTGTTTTTTGGCCTAAATGTGTCATGTTTGGTGTCAAATTAAAGGATTTTTAATTCTTATTAAGAAAATTAAAGAAAACTTTTTTATCTTCATTATTGGTATCTTACGATTTAATGCTTTTTATTCTAACTTTTTTGTTTTTTGAGATAAGTGCGTCATCTTTGGACTCATTTTAAAGGTTTTTTAATGAAGATGACAAATATGTCAAAATTGACGTTGACGTTTCAAACCGGAAGTGATTGTATTTTTGTTAATATTAAAGTAAAATATGTCGAGTTTGGGCTCATTTTAAAGGATTTTTTATGAAGTTGACAAATGTGTGTTGAAAATTAAAAGTTGAAAGTTCGAACTTTTTGGTTTTATGAGATAAATGTGTCAAGTTTAGATTCACTTTAAAGGTTATTTTATGAAGATTACAAATATAATAATAAAATTAAAGTTGATATTGACAACTGAAAGTTTTTTTCAAACAAATAGTATTTTAGGTCTTTCGGTATTCTGCATTTTTTCTAAGATAAGTTACACCTTTACATACCAGACAGCATGAAAATCTCTAAAAACTATAAAATGTCGCTTAGTCAAGTGATGTATAACGCAGTCCAATTGTAACTCGGATAGTATCGTGGAGCAGTGAACAATGCCATTACTCATTTTATGAAGAAAGATTAAATCATTTATATTGCGCCTGGAGGAAAGCAACGAGATGCCGAAAACTGTGCATCGCCGAACATAAGGTGACGAAAAAAATGCTTTTGGACTAGCTCTAGACGATCAATGTAGATTTGATACTGGGGGTTCCAAACGGTAGATGTATAGTTCAGAACAGATGATACATAGGCAATATAGAGTGAACGGATATAGGATAGATTAGTGAAAGGATGACATACACGACATATTAATCCGAGCATCCGGGAGGCCTTGTTAACAATATAATCAATATGGAGAGAAAATGTAAGTTTGGAGTTAAAGAGAACGCCAAGATCTCTAACGCATTCAGATTGTTTGAGAATGTTAGAGCCGAGGGAATAATCAAAAGCAATAGGATAGCGTTTACGTGTAAATGTGATTTTGCAAATATTTTGCTGTTATGGGCATACAAAAACAATTTTTAGTGGTGAAAGCAGGCATGAATATCATTAATGTAGAGCTGAAATAACAGTGGCCCCAAATGGCTGCCCTGAGCCACACCGAAAATAATGTCTCTGAATGTTGAGCGATAATTGTTAATAGTAACGACTTGTGCCTGTAACTGCCGCAAGACTATTAACTTTTTACTTGTAAAAATTTGCTTACTGCTTTTAGAAGACTAAACACTATTGGCAGAAAACTATTTACTGCTTGCACAAGATTACTAATCGGCCGTAAAAGACTAAATACTACTAGCAAATAGTAAATGCCATATGCAGAAGATTATGTATTGTTGGAACATGCCTAGATGCTGTTTGCAGAAGACTAGATAATGCTGGCTGAATACTAGATACTACATTTAGAAGATTACATACTGCTACAGGAAGACTATTAATTTTCTGATTGTAGAAAATTGCTTACTGCTCTCAGATGATTGGCAGAAAACTATTTAGTGCTTGCACAAGATTACTAATCAGTTGTAAAAGACTAAATCATGGTGGCAGAACACTAGATACTGCCGTTAGAGTATTACATACTGCTGCTGCAAGACAATTAAGTTTCTGATTCAGTCTGCATTTAAAACATACAAGTTGCAATTAGCAGATGTCATTTACAGTCTTGTGTATTTCAAATTGGGCATTTATAGTTTGTAATATAAAAATAATAAAATGTATGTAATAAACACGAAGTAAATTGTTTAAAATTCTAAATAAATGGTTTATTAGAGGTAACCAAAAAAAGAAAAAAAAAAACATATTTTGATACCTTTTAAATGTAACGTTAATTACAGAACATCTATTGTTTGCGTGCTTGTAATTAGGGAATCCGGGCTCGTGGGGTAATTTAGCCTTAGAGACAGGTGCATTGTCCGTATCGCCCTTTGCTGCAGAGCGGTTCAGGGACGCAACCCCCGCACGGGGCCGCATTACGTAATCTCAGCAAGTAAACCTAAATCCCCCTCCACACATTGTTCTGACAACCCTCACGACCCAATTTAATAATAAAAATGGAAAAAAATAAATGAAAAATATTAAAAAAAAAAAAAACAAACGTTATGTTTAATTAATTTTCCTGGAAAAGTTTACGGCCAAGTATACCGGACGGGGAGCTAATTTTGAAGTTAACTGGATGAGAGGTTTTCCGTGGGGAAAAGTTCTTTCTCGAGTACCGTTCGTTGTCGGGAAATAGCCACAAATTGAAAGTTAGGATTTCCGGTCACCAACGAAATGGGATTGTTTGAGTTGGGGCACTTATGTTTGGTTTAATCGAGTCCCCTTCAATTCTTGAAAACGGATTGACACGTAAAAAAATCTTTTTGTTTCTATTTTTTTTTACGTACCGTAATCTGAGTCATCACTAAAATCATCCCCATCATCCAAATCTAAGTCAGTAAAATTTGAATCAGTATCGGTATCCAAAACTTCGTTGTTCTGATCATCCGCTTCGTTGTTATCCAATTCTTCACCGCTGTTAGTTTTGGTAGTTTTAATAGTTTCGGGGTCGGTTGAATTGTCATCGTTGCTCGCTAATTTATTGTAATCTTTTCTTGCTGGCCGATTTTCTGTAACAACATTAATTTACAATTTCAATATTAATTTCATAACAAACAAACGGTTTAATTGGATAGAATTAACACGAGTTGGAACTCTTGGGGAGTGTTTAAACTGTAATTAAACATGATGATTGAATTTTTCCTCTCATAAAAAAAATCAATATTTACGAGGTTATATATCAAATTTATTCAATAAAAATATATAACAATCTAAAGCTGAATCACAATTAAAACTATAGCTAACACTAGAATTTGAACTAACACTAGAACTAGAAATATTCAAGTTTAGCCGTATGTCTAAAAAGATGGCTAAATTCGTATATTTCTAGGTCTAGATTTAATGTTGGTTATTGTGATAGTGCTAATGTTAGTTCTAGTAGCTAGAATTAACACTTTTGTTATCGTTAGAACTAACACTAGACCTAGAGCTAGAAACATTCGGGTTTAGCCGAACGTCTCAAAAGACGGTTAAACCCGAATTTTTCTAGTTCTAAGTTTAGTGTTAGTACTAACTATTCGAACTAGTCTTTCTTTTGCAAGAAAATTAATAGAGCGGCTCCTTGTGACGTCACGCTCCAATGTTATAAGTATAGGGAAAGTGACCAACTTAAATCTGGGGGACCAAAAAGTTACTAGATTTAGGTTGGTATTGAAAAAGTAACTAAATATGGTGTGTTTCTTAAAAAAGTAACTAGAAAAATTCGCGCAACCTAGTGTGGTTGGTGGTGGAATTAAACCCAAGAGATTTGTGTACGCGGAAAACGGGGGGGCGGCGCGCAACCTAGCGGTAGGTAGTGAAAGCTTACATAAAACAATTTTCAAAATTTCTGTGGGAAACCTAACTTAAAAATTTTGCCTTGAACTCATATTGATTAGAAATCTTGTACAACCAATAAATAGTTTCCTGTCGACAGTGTTTAGTCTTCTAAAAACAGTAAGCAGTTTCCTACAAGGAGAAAGTTAAAAGTCTAGTAGCAGCAGTAAGTAATCTTCTAAATGCAATACCAACACAAGCAAACAGCATCCAGTCATATTCCAACAATATATAATCTTCTGCAAGTAGCATTTACTCATTTGCTAGTAGTATTTAGTTTTCTACGACTGATTAGTAATCTTGTACAAGTAGTAAATAGTTTTCTGCCAACATTGATTAATCTTCTAAAAGCAGTAAGCAATTTTCAGCAAGCAGAAAGTTAATAGTCTTGCAGCAGCAGTATGTAATCTTCTAAATGCAGTATCTAGTGTTATGTCTGCATTATTTAATCTTCTGCAAATAGCATCTAGTCATGTTCCAATAACACATAATCTTCTGTAAGTAGCATTTACTCATTTGCTAGTAGTATTTAGTCTTCTACGACTAATTAGTAATCTTCTGCAAGTAGTAAATAGTTTCTGCTAACATTCTTTAATCTTCTAAAAGTAGTAAGCAATTTTCTACAAGTGGAAAGTCAATAGAATTGCGGCAGCAGTATGTAATCTTTTAAATGAAGTATCTAGTGTTCCGCCTGCATTATCTAGTTTTCTGCAAACAGCATCTAGTCATGTTCCAACAATATATAATCTTCTGCAAGTAGCATTTACTCATTTACTAGTAGAATTTAGTTTTTAGTTAGGCAATAAATAGTTTTCTGTCAACATCATTTAGTTTTCTAAAAGCAGTAAGCAATTTTCTGCAAGCAAAAAGGTAATAGTCTTGCAGCAGCAGTATGTAATCTTCTAAATACAGTATCTAGTGTTATATCAGCATTATTTAATCTTCTGCAAACAGTATCTAGTCATGTTCCAACAATATATAATCTTCTGCAGGTAGCATTTACTCATTTGCTAGTGGTATTTGGTCTTCTACAAACGATTAGTAATCTTGTGCAAGCAGTAAATAATTTTCTGCTAACTGTGCTTAGTTTTCTAAAAGCAGTAAGCAATTTTTTACAACCAGAAAGTCAATAGAATTGTGTCAGCGGTATGTAATCTTCTAAATGCAGTATCTATTGTTTTGTCAGCATGATCTAGTCTTCTGCAAACAGTATCTAGACATGTTCCAATAATACATATTTTTCTTCAAGTAACATTTATTCATTTACCGGTAGTATATCTAGTCTTCTACAATCGATTAATAATCTTATGCAAGCAGTAAACAGTTTTCTGCTGACAGTGTTTAATGTTTTAAAAGCAGTAAGGAATTTTCTACAAACAGAAAGTTAATTGTCTTGCGACAGCAGTATGTAATATTTCAAATTCAATATCTAGTGTTATGTCAGCATTATTTAATCTTCTGCAAACAGCATCTAGTCATGTTCCAATAATACATAATCTTTGGCAAGTAGTATTTACTCATTTGCTAGTAGAATTTAGTCTTCTACGAACGATTAGTAATCTTGTGCATACAGCAAATAGTTTTCTGTCAACATTATTTAATTTTCTAAAAGCAGTAATTAATTTTCTACAATCAAAAAGTTAATAGTCTTGCGGCAGCAGCATACAATCTTCTAAATGCAGTATCTCGTATTCCGTAAGCTTTATCTAGTTTTCTACAAAGAGCACCTAGTCATATTATAACAATACATAATCTTCTGCAGGTAGCATTTACTCATTTGCTAGTAGTATTTAGTCTTTTACGACCGATTAATAATCTTGTGCAAGTAGTAAATAGTATTCTGCCAACATTGTCTAGTCTTCTAAAAGCAATAAGCAATTTTCTACAAGCAGAAAGTTGAAAGTCTTTCGGCAGCAGTATGTAATCTTCTAAATGCAGTATCCAGTGTTCTGCTAACATCATCTAGTCTTCTGCAAACAGCATCTAGTCATGTTCTAACAGTATATAATCTTCTGCAAGTAGCATTTACTCATTTGCTAGTAGTATTTAGTCTTTTACGACCGATTAATAATCTTGTGCAAGTAGTAAATAGTATTCTGCCAACATTAATTTACCTTCTAAAAGCAGTAAGCAATTTTCTATAAGACGAAAGTAAATAGTCTTGCGGCAGCAGTATGTAATCTTCTAAATGTAGTATCTAGTCTTTCGTCAGCGTTATCTAGTCTTCTGCAAACAGCATCTAATCTTTTATTAGCAGTACCTAATCTTGCATTAGCAATATCTAGTCCTACCAATAGTATTCTGACTTTTTCCAGATTTATCTAGTTCTGTTCAAGCAGCATCTAGTCCTTTATTAGCAGTGTGTAGTTCTCTACAAGCAGTATTTATTCCTTTGCCAGCAGTATCTATACTTTTACAATGAGTTTGTATCCTTCTGTAAGCAATAAGTAGTGTTCTATCAACAGTTTGTTGACATCTGAAAGAAGTATGTAATTTTCTGCAAGAAATAAGCAAATAATCTTAGTCCAGGAGTACGTAGTCTTCTACAAACATTATCAAATCTTTTATCAGCACTCTCTAGTCTTCTGCAAACAGTATCCAGTCATCCGTTAGCAGTATAAACGATACTAGCAGTACTCAGAAACATTGTCAATCTTCTGCAACTAATTTAATAATTCCGTAAGTAGTATGTAATCTTTCTTTAGCAGTATCTAGTCTTCCATTAGCAGTATCTAGAACATATACGACAGTATTTAGTCATTTTTGGGCATTATCTAGTTTCTTGCCAATAATGTGTAGTCTTCTGCCAACATTATCTAGATTTCTGCAAGCATTTATTAGCAGTATCTAATTTCTTGATAATTAATCGACGAAGATTTTTCTGATTATTAAGTTTTAAGAAAACACCATTCATAACTGCTCCGATTTATTACAAAAAAGCAAGTAATTGATTTTATCTATTCTCGTTTGTAAATAACTAACTTAATTAATAACTAGCTAACTTCACACACTGTTTCATAATAGTTTTTTTACGCTTCTGTTACTTCACGCACTGCTGTCAAATTTCACGCACTGTTGTCAATAATGACGTTTTTTACGAATTGAAAATACTTAATTGATTATTAAGTTCAAAAATTTCTAACTAACGTCATTTTTCGCTCGTCGCGTTGATTGCTTTTATTGACATTTTACATATTAATGACAAAGAATTATGCTGCCAACTTAAATTTATAAATTATTACCAACTTAAATAAATATGACAGTTTACAATTTTATACATAAGTATTGTGTTTAATGATAAAAATACTTCTCTTTTTAAACTTTTACCCTGATCACGAATCACGAACATATCCTATAAAAAACTATCTAATGTGAAACAACCCCTTTTGCGTGATTTTACATCATTTATTTCCCCAAAGAGTTTTTATGGAAGGTCACAAACCCGTTTTATTTCCCTTCATCTATTCTAATGATTTTTTTTTCTATTCGTAACCTCAAAGTTTAATCAAATTTTTAGTTGGTGCTTTTTAATGATTCATTAAATTGAAACGCCACGAAATGTTTGCAACAATTCGAAGCCAAACTTATAACCAGAATTTCCGAGCAAAACCCACGACATTATGTTGTTGTTGAGTTTGAAAATTATTAGTAAACTACGGTAGACTTTAAGGGCGTTTCACTTTATCTCAAAACGTTGTTAGCTTGAAAGCTATATTCTCCGACCTAGTTTATCAACAATATTCACCACAGACTAAAATCACTCATCCATCCCAAAATTATTTAACAACCTAACTTTTTATTTAAAAAATGCGAGGGTGTTATTTTGTGCATGCACCATTTTGTGGGTAATAAAATTAAATCGATAATTTCAGCGACCAGGTCATTTCTAGTAAAATAAAATCAGCACAACTTTAAAAATTTTTTGTTTATACATCTATAATTTTCGTCGAAGTCAATCCATTTTCATTTAACTCCAACCCACTTCTCCTCAGTACATGGAATAGAATGGATACTATGGGGAGCGAAGCCACATCCAATTTCAGTTCCCGGAAACGTCATTCGAAGTCATTTCCCAGGTTGTTCCCAATCCGAATCTTGTTATCCGATTTGATTTAACGGAGATCAAGTAGATTTCCCGAAAATAGTTCAAAAATCGAGTTATTTTTGTACTTAGCAATTTTATGAAGGTCGAAAAAGTTGACGTTTGACGAGGTTGTCTCCGTCGGCGTCGGTATAATCATTTGCATTCGCTTTAAAGCGGCCGTTCTTCAGAAAAGCTTGGGGTTGTACATACAAATAGACTGTTTATTCTAATTGAGAGGGAACCCGTCGACGTTCAAACCCGTGCCCTGATTGCATAAATTTTACGAACGTTCGGAAGGAAAAGGTTCGATTTCTGACTTGTGAAATGTTTTTTTCTTTTTTTGGACGACGGAGTCTCAATTAGGTGTGAATTTTTCACGCACGGGTAAACTTGCGAAACTTTCTTCCAGATCATGTTTAACTTCAAAAGTACGCAAAATCGCGTCTCGTGCAATGAAAATAATCACAACGCGTTCATAGTGATACAAATCAACTTAATTTTGCTCCTAAATACTTGGTATAAGCTTAAATATGTTATGGTCGTAGTAATCAAAATTTTATCTGATTTACAAAAAATTGCAAACATGGAGAAATCGATTAGATTAATCAAAAATCACACAAATTAACTTAATACTACCTCTAAATAGTTAATATCAACTAGTGGTGGAACAATTTTGGTCAAAAACCAAAAAATAGACCATTTTTAGAGAAATAACCATTTTTAAATCTTGTTCGCCACTTCCGGTCTACCGGAAGTAGATCATAACTACGCTATTTTAAACGGAATGCTATAGTTTTTATTACACCGTTTAATTGTACGTAAAAAAATAGGTTGACTTTGATAAAAGTTATTGGTACCTAGCATTTTTGGTTTTCGAGTTATTTTGGTTTTAAGCTTTTTTTGGTAAATTTCAACATGCTCTTTAAAATTTCATATCTCAGCCAACGTTCATTCAAAAAACATCTACGTTGGTACAATTACTCTTCAGATGTTGTCAAATAGATTGTCATTTGTTGTATCGGAGTATCTTATACAGGGTGGTCAAAAATTGAATTACTGTTTCTGCATATTTAATGGCGAGAAAGTCGAAAATTTTAAATGGAACGTCCCATATTTTTTTAGCCTATCAGAAAGAGAATTTAATTCTGTACAAATTATCTATAAACATTTCCATACCTATTTCTTGTAGTTTGCCTCATATTGCAAAATTTATTAAAACATGCACGAAATGCAGGTTTTTTTTATTTGAAAGCTATGGAATTTTGACAGTTTTTGGTCCATGTTTGTATTATTGTTGTCATTAGTTACATTTGACGACGGGTGTAAGTCATTGAACATCATGGTAAATTATTCCAACGCCGTTATTTGAAATTTATTTTGTATGTATGGTTTTTACGAAATAAATATTTTATCGTATTTTATTGCATTTCCAAATTCAATTTAATAACAAATTTATATTATAAATTTATGTTTTTATTCAACTCTAATTTTTATCATTAACTTTTTGTTTTAATAGTTTCATTTATTTGATCTTCTGTTTGTTATTTTTGGCAAGTAAAAGCTAGTAAACTAAAAGATTATCAATCGTAGTTAGTAGTACAAATAATAATAGAAATAAATTAAACATAAAACTGTCAAAATGTCATGGCTTTCTAATAAAAATACAAACGGTTTCCTGCATGTTTTGATAAATTTACGAATATGCGAGAAACCACAATAAATAGGTATAGGAAAGTTTATAGATAAATTGTAGAGAATTAAATTCCCTTTCGTGCAGGCTAATAAAATATGCGGCGTACCATTTAAAATTTTCGACTTTCTCTTCATTGAATATGGAGAAACGGTAATTCAATTTTTAACCATCCTGTATAAGTTACTCTGATACAATATATGACAATCTATTTGAGAGCATCTAATCGTGCCAATTTAGAGCTTTTTTGAATGAACGTTAGCTGGGATATAGGGTTTTAAAGAGCATGGTGAAATTTGCCAAAAAAAGCCTTAAAATCAAAATAACTCAAAAACGAAAAACGGTAAGTACCAATAACTTTTATGAAAGTCAACATATTTTTTTACGTACAATTAAAAGGTGTAATAAAAACTATAGCATTCCATTTAAAATAACGAAGTTATGGTCAACTTCCGGTAGACCGGAAGTGGCAGCCATCTCGAAAATATTTTAGATCGAAAGTTCCAACTGAACAACCCATACTACCAAAATTTTAAAACTGTACGAATACTGGAACCTAAAAAAGTTCTAACGAACAAGTTACGTGAAACACCCTGTATATTCTTTTTTATTTTAAAGGAGGTTTTTGTTTTATATAATTTTTAATTGGTATAGTAACACACTTCATTCTCCTTGTGAATTTTTCTCGTATTTAAATTAATACATGTCTACAAAGTTAAGTACGACGTTTCGAGCGTAATATTCGCCCATCATCAGGTACAGTCATGTTCACTGGAAATGCACACTCAAGGTCAAGCGCTATTGTGAAATCCGACATGCCGCTGGTCGGCTGGCTAAACGGGCTGAGCCGATATATATATATATATATATATATATATATATCCAATATAGCCAATAGGGTTTGTATTAGTTTTTTATTAATACTTTTGTATTAAAAATAACCATGTGGTTTGATTTTCGTGTAAAGTCTTTATGTCGAAAAAAACCTGTTCTTTATTGTAGATTTGAAATAAACTGTTTTGTTTATATTCTTGGTTATAAATGTTGTTTCAAAATTTTTCCTATTAAATGTATTTTTTTCGTTACTTAAAATTTTTGGTTTTTCAAAATTAAAATGGTGTTATTTTTTTATTGTATGTTGGCACAAAGCTGTCTTCTTTATTGTTTTCAAACTTTTTACATCATATTGATGTTGTTTTAAACGTCTGTGAAGATGTTGTTTTGATTCTCCTATGTAAAGTTTGTTATAGTCCGTACATTCGAGTTGATAAATTGTATTTACCTTATCCACAGGTTTCTTTCATATTAGTCATCAAAGTTTGTAATTTATTACGATTACATTGTGCGAATTTTATTTCATTAATGTCATACTTCTTAAAAATGTTTGTTATTTTATGAGTTATTTCAGGTATATATTTGATTTTATGATATTTTATTTGAGTAACATTATCTCTTTTTACTTGTCTATTATCATCGTTATTTGTTTGTATGTTGTTGTCTTTCTTATTTCCATTCATATGTATAATTTGTAATTAAGAGTTGTTTCTATGTTTCTTATTATCAATTTTTATGTTTCTCTCTCGTAAATTATGTTGATGATTTTCTTTGGTAGTTGGTTTATTATTGGTGTTATTTATATTGATGTTTAAGCGATCAACGCTATGATTTTCAATTTTATTATATATTTTATACCAACTTCTATTTATTAACGTCTTAGGGTAATCATTTTCTATCAAAATATTCAAAATTTTTGTTTTTATATCTCTAATAAATGGTTTATCTGTTAATGCTATAGCTCTTCTAATTAAATTTTCCATGGTATTCAATATTTGTGATTTTGGATGATTTTGAAAAATGTACTGGTATAATTAAAAATTATACCAATTTACTTGATTTTGCTAATACATACTTAAAAATATCATTGTAATAATTTTGCCTCTAAAAATCTGAGTAAATTTGGCAACTAAATACTCAGGTTATGTTCGAATCATACAGATTCATACTGAACTGAATTAACTTAGTTAAGGTCTAAAAAGAAATTGCATTAATGAATTCTCTCAACCAATATAATTAATTGTATTTACGTGTAGTAAATACAATTAATCCCCATTTGCAATTCGCAAAATAAACGCAAATCGATCCATCCGCGCTACACCCTATTTAATATATTAACTATTCGTGGAAAATTCAAATTAGTTATCCATAAATTAACCTCATCCTCGTTTAGCAGAAACCCTATACTGCACAAACATTCGAAATTATACCAAAATATCCATTACATACATTATTATTAACACGCGGTGGATTCTCAGTCTGTAATTGCTAATAGAAATGATCGGCGAGCAAAAAGAAGTTATTAAACTTAAAATTTATTCTTTACTTTTTTGTATTAAGTCCATATAACTCTATTATATCCGGAACTCTATTATATCTCTGATATTTAGTGGTTTCTAGTTTTAGGTCTAGTATTAGTTCTGCTTTTAAAAATATACAAGAATCAAGCGCTGAATAACAATTAAAATTAGAACGAATATTTCTAGTTCTAGGTCTAGTGTTAGATAGCGCTATTTAGCACTGTCACTGGAACTAACACTAGACCTAGAACTATAATCATTCGGATTTAGCCATCTTAAGAGACATACGGCTAAACCCGAATGATTATAGTTCTAGATCTAGTGTTAGTTCAATAAAAACATATAACAATGTAGCATTGAATTAAAACTAGAACTACACAATTTGCAAAAATTGAAGAGAAGCCGGATTTCCACGTCATTACTTAGCCCTCTGTGTCCACTGCTAGACATAGGCCTTCCCTATTTCCACCCATTTCTTCCTGTCCTGTGCTCCCTGGATCCAGTTATTAGCAAATCTTTTGATATCTCTACTCCGTTTGTTAGCTCGAAATCTCCATTCCAACAGCCTTTTCGTTCACCTTTCATCTGTCTTTCAGGCTACGTGTCCAACCTAGTTCTATTTGAGTCTGGCGATGCGAGAAATGATACTCCAAGAATCGATCTTTTCATTTTACGCTGTGTTGTGCCTGTTGGCTGATATTACAGTCAAAGTTAATGTTTCTGCCCCATAGGTCATGACCGGCAGCATGCATTGATCGAACACTTTTCTCTTTAGACATAATGGTAGGTTGCTCTTAAAGACAGAGAAGTGTACCACATGCTGCCCATGAGAGGATTATTCTCCTCCTTAGTTCGCATGTCTGGTTGTCTCTTGTGATATTAATTTCATAGCCAAGATATGTGTACTTATCCACTAGTTCAATTTCCTTTCCTTCCATCAGAATGTTTTCGCTGGGAACCAGATTAGTCATAAATTTGGTCTTGGAGATATTGATTTCCAGACCAACCGATGCACATACTTCCTTCACCTCACGCATCATCAGTTTTAATGTCACCGAGGTTATCAATGTTTATTAACATCCTGATCATCCATCTCATTAACACCCTGATAGTCTGCGGGTGATCGTTGGTTCCAAATTCGGTACGAAAGCCGGTAGAGTTTCAGTTTATTTACAAGTCTGGTAATCAGTATTCTCGCATGTATTTTGCATATGTGATTTTAAAGAGATTTCCAAAGAAACAAGAAATAACAAACCTAATTTTCTTTGCGTATTTGCTGCTATAAACAAAGAGGAATGCAATGCAGTTCAAATTAACAGAGTCAGATGTTCTGCTCAAATTAAAATTTGAAGATTTTCAGAAAAACTTGGTTTCCAGAAAAGTTCAAGACGACCTAAACAAATTTTTGTTGCACATAACTTGTTTATAACTGTCGGGTAATACGACGCCGTTTAAATGAAATTGGCTAAAAATTTTCTTCAACCAGAAATCTGAAAGAATTCAATGGAAATTGATTTTCCAAATATATGGAAATGTAGTGCGATGTAGTTCGAATTAAAGTGATCAGAAGTTCCGCTCATATGGATATAAGCAAGAATAGCGGAAAATCCTGGTTTTCAGAAATGTGGAAGACGACCAACAAAATTTTCGTTCCACATTTACTATTGGTCAGAGTAAATTGGTCAGAAATTCTGTCCAACCAAAAAAATGCTAAAATTCAATAGAAATTGGTTTTCCAAATAAATGGAAAATGCCCAAAGGATTAGTTTCATACTCGATGTATCAGAAATAATAAGAAATCTGCCGCAATTCAAAATTAAATTGATTAAAAATTCTGCTAAACCCGAAATTTGTAAAAACTCATAAAAAAGTAGTATTGGACCGCGTTATGCATCACTTGATTAAGTGACAAGTGAACAATTTTGAGAAAAACGAGATTTTCATTTTCATTTCTCTAAAAATATGACTTCTTAGAATAGACAGGCTCAAACTATTGAAAATTGTTTGGTGCCTGCCGATTTTTATCACTGATGACAAAAATTAAGAATCATCATGTGGCTTAAAATCGACAATTTTTTTTAATCAATGTGAAATGACCCAAAAAAACGCGTTAAAAATAAAAAGAAAGTACGGAAAAGTGACTAACACTAGATTAACTTCAGTTATAAAACTTCTGTTATATCATAACTAACTTCACGTTTAAAATGTCAACCTCAATTTTGTCATATTTGTAATCTTCATTAAAAATCCTTTAAAATGAGTCCAAACATGATACGTTCAATTCCAATATTACTCGAGATATAAGAACTTCCGGTTTAAATGAGTACAAACACGACATATTTATCTTTAATATTAATGAAGTTATGGTTAATTTCCGGTTAAGAATGTCAACGTCAATTTTGACGTATTTGTAATCGTCGTGAAAAATCCTTTAAAATGAGTACAAACATGATACGTTTAATTCCAATATTACTCGAGATATAAGCAACTTCCGGTTTGAAATGTCAATGTCATTTTGACATTCTTAATTTTTATAAAATGTCTTAATATTTGTCATAAAAACAAAAATATAATAAAAACAATAAAAAATTAAGGTTGGTATTAATATTTAAAAATTAAATTGCTAACTTCGGGTTTAATGTTTTTTATTCTAACTTTTTTGTTTTTTGAGATAAGTGCATCATGTTTGGACTCATTTCAAAGGTTTTTTAATGAAGATGGCAAATATGTTAAAATTGACGTTGACGTTTCAAACCGGAAGTGATTGTATTTCCATTAATATTAAAGTTAAATATGTCGAGTTTGGACTCATTTTAAAGGATTTTTTATGAAATTGATAAATATGTCAAAATTAAAAGTTGAAAGTTCGAACTGTTTGGGTTTTTGAGATAAATGCATCATATTTGAACTCATTTTAAAGGTTTTTTAATAAAGAATACATCATGAAAGAACACCATGAAGTTGTCCATATGTCTATTATACAGGGGGAGTCAGAAAGAATGGAAAATCCGAATACCGGAGACACTAGACACCAAAATATGACGATTTAACCTAACATCTTAAATTCTTGAAATGACGTGATATCTCAAACAAACAGTGTGTATCTAGCGCCCTCTATGAGCAATAACAAAACAAGTTTCAAATTCATATTTCTCATGCTTGAAAACATAAAACTACTAAATTTTATGCTAACAGTACAAAAAGCTTCAAAATTATCAAGAAATTTCGAAATAAAAATTTAACTTTCAACACCCTGTGCCTCGAAAACCATTGACATTTGTATAAGAGATGTTAGGTTAAATCATCATATTTTGGTATCTAGTATCTCCGGTATTCGGATTTCCCATTCTTTCTGACTCACCCTGTATAATAACTAACTTCAGGTTTAAAATGTCAACCTCAATTTTGATATATTTGCAATCTTCATTAAAAATCTTTCAAAATGAGTACAAACACGACATATTTATCTTCAATACTAATGAAGTTATGGTCAACTTCCGGTTAAGAATGTCAACGTCAATTTTGACATGTTTGTAATCGTCGTGAAAAATCCTTTAAAATGAGTCCAAACATGATACGTTTAATTCCAATATTACTCGAGATATAAGCAACTTCCGGTTTGAAATGTCAATGTCATTTTGACATATTCTTAATTTTTATAAAATGTCTTAATATTTGTCACAAAAACAAAAATATAAAAAAAAAAATAAAAAATTAAGGTTGGTATTAATATTTAAAAATTAAATTGCTATCTTCATTGTTGCTAACTTCGGGTTTAATGTTTTTTATTCTAACTTTTTTGTTTTTTGAGATAAGTGCGTCATCTTTGGACTCATTTTAAAGGTTTTTTAATGAAGATGACAACTATGTTAAAATTGACGTTGACGTTTCAAACCGGAAGTGATTGTATCTCCATTAATATTAAAGTTAAATATGTCGAGTTTGGACTCATTTTAAAGGATTTTTATTGGAGATTACAAAAATGCGTCATGTTTGGACTCACTTTAAAGGTTATTTTATGAAGAATATTAGTATTCATCTAAACATTGTCATTTAAAATAACTAGATAACAAGAGAGGCGCTAGCGCTCATTGCACGATTAAAAATTTGACATTTCATTCGACGTTTACGTCAAATTCCGATTTTATTAATACAATTTCACCCCAAATAATTGATTTGTTTGAAACTCAGTGTCTCCTCGGACGAGCGAGGTTGGGGAATTGGTTGTTGCGAAATGGGGACTAATGTACCGTTCATATAGGACGGGGGGCATTAAATTTCTAGTGGGTTAGTTATGTTCGGGGTCGTAACTGGAGATGTCACGTGACAAGATACGACCGAATTTATTACGATACCGCTATGTTCTGCGTTATTAAACCCCTAAAACGACGTCGTTTCTCATTTAAATTAATAACTATTATTATCATCAGTTTTTTTTAAGAGTCGTTCGAAGCTCACTTCACACTGAATAACACTCAAAATCGTCGTTTCGATTTAAATCATATCAAAACTTTAAATAAAATAAAATTTTTTCTCAGTTATCGAGTTTTCAAGTTTTAACTCGGATAAAGTTTAAATCTGAGAGTAATTTCTAGTTGGGTTTATTCGAGGTTTCAAGATGGTGGTTCGAATCGCCCAAGGTGTACCAAACTTTAATAATGTGTTAACTAATTGCATTAAATTCTCTTCGCCATGATTTCGTAACTTTACAACAACATATTGTGGAATTAATCAAGTTCTTATCAATCAAATACACGTTTTTATCAAGAAAATCATGTTTTGGTTAAAATTGTTTCGATTTTATGATGAACGTTGAATGATAAAGTGTAAAGAGGGGGGTTTTAATGGGATTCGTTCGTAAGGGAACCTCGTTAAGACTTTGCTTAACGTGGACGGGCATTTAATTGGTGGGATTTGATACACTAGTTATGTAACAGAAAGTGCCCTCCATCGAAGGACACTTTAATTATAAAATTTTCATTCGAAAAAGGATAAAAAAAATTCTCTGGGTCAATTTAAACTGTATCAAAGTAGCGAGGAATAAATCATTTTTTAAAATAAGAATGAGAGAAAGTAATTTTCCTGCAGAAAATTGAAATTACTTCGAGAAAGATACGCATTTTAAGGCAGAAAGAAATATTCTCCCGGAAATGAACCCACTCAAAGATATATCGAACAAAATATGATAAAAATGAGACGATATAAAGACATGCCTTTAATATAACACATTCCACGTGGACTCGAACCTCGTTTGATCATTTGATGAAATTAAATTCCTCGAGCGAAATAAAATTTAAAAAAATTCAAAAAAAAAAAAGACTTACCGCTATTATTATTATTATTGATGCTGTTTAAAAGTGCTGCAGCACTCGTAAGTCTGGTCCTACGCAGGATCCAGAACATTATCCTGCAACCTAACCGACACGACTGACTGGTGGAAATCGTTTTTCGCGTCCGAAAATTTCCCCCCCCTCAAACTCGATTCTGACGGCGACGAGAGGGGTGGTTTCCCAGCATAGACATCAACCCCAACACGTTTAAGGTCTAGATATAGAGTCGAAACGTGAATATTGAACAGTTGCAAATGAGCTGGAACAATGTTAGTTAAATTTACCGAGCGAAACGATTTATTATCTATTAAATAGATCTTAATATCTCGCTAAATCTTTTTATTTTGGAATTTATCGATGTTTCACAACCTTGGATGAAAATTGTTTTGAATGGAATTAATCTATTTGTGTGCTTTGAAGAGACCACAAAGTGTTGTGCATGAAAGTTTATGCAATAACGATTCCTAGCAAAGTGAAACTCCAATCAGGAGAGAATCACCACAGGAGACCCGTGGATTTCAATAAATAAATAGTTATAAGACATTTATGCAACATCCGTTAAGTATCATTACATAGAGAAGTGAATAGAATATAATAAACCCGTGCGATGACAGCAAGAAACATCTCAACAACAAATTATTACCTTTGTTTTTCTATCTATCTACTTTAATTTTTAATTATATTATTATATTCGTAATCTCCATAAAAAATCCTTTAAAATGAGTCCAAACTCGACATATTTAACTTTAATATTAACGGAAATACAATCACTTCCGGTTTAAACGTCAACGTCAATTTTGACATATTTGTCATCTTCATTAAAAAACCTTTAAAATGAGTCCAAAGATGACGCACTTATCTCAAAAAACAAAAAAGTTAGAATAAAAAA
>NW_019281312.1:13924-37279 GCF_000648695.1 Onthophagus taurus | reverse complement strand
TTTTTTTTTATTATATTTTTGTTTTTGTGACAAATATTAAGACATTTTATAAAAATTAAGAATATGTCAAAATGACATTGACATTTCAAACCGGAAGTTGCTTATATTTCGAGTAATATTGGAATTAAACGTATCATGTTTGGACTCATTTTAAAGGATTTTTCACGACGATTACAAATATGTCAAAATTGACGTTGACATTCCTAACCGGAAGTTGACCATAACTTCATTAATAATGAAGATAAATATGTCGTGTTTGTACTCATTTTAAAGGATTTTTAATAAAGATTCCAAATATGTCAAAATTGAGGTTGACATTTTAAACCAGAAGTTAGTTATCATATAATAGAAGTTTTATAACTGAAGTTTTTTGGGTTATTTCACATTGATTAAAAAAATTCGTCGATTTTTAAGCCACATGATGATTCTTGAATTTTTCCCAAGTTTCTTAATATTTCTTTTGTTAAAAAAGAGCGTTCTTAAATTTTAACCTGTAAACTTGTAACACTTCGTCCTTAATTTCATTTTACAACTTTTTAAACTTTAATTTTGTAAATTAGTAACTAATAATCTGATTTCGACTTTGATATGTGATCTTTTTTAGCAAAACAAAAAGAAATATTAAGAAACTCGTTTGTAAAATGGATAAGATCTATTTGTAGAGTCTCTGCCGAAACTGGTTAGACTTAAATTCTATATAAAATAAAAACCAGTTTAAAAGTACAAAATCAAAAAGTGAGAACAAGTCAGAACAATGTGAAAACATTGTGAAATGTTGTAATAATTGGGTTGCCACTTGCCTTTGTTAAATATAATAGTAATTTGTGTCTACAGGTCTCCAGGATCAGGAAATGTATCAGGAAATTTTAACCTATTTATAAATGTCCTAGAGGACAGCTCAAGAGAAATGTCTGCTTATATTAAGCCTGACACTAAAATCGCACTCGTGAGTGATTTTAATGTTGATATTTTAGAGAAGAGCTATCAGAGAATCTCATGACATGTCCAATCCATCTTTATGAAGCGTTTTCTCTCTTTAGGATACCTTCAATCTCTGTGTTCGCCATTCCCCTCGCTCACATATTGGTCCGAATATTCTTCTTTAAAAACAAGACGCTTCTTTGTATCGCTAGCTGTTAAGCTCTATGTTTCTGATCCATATGTGGCAACCAGAGTTTTGTATATCCTGATTTTAGTTGTTCTGGAGATGATTCTAGACCTGATCAACTCTTTCTTAGCGTAGTAGACTCTATTAGCAGCAAGTATTTTCGTTTGTATATCGGACTCAATTTGGTTCGTATTCTTCAGTTCGGCTCCCAGATATTCGAATTTTTCGATGTCGTGTCTACTGCGTTCTCGTTCCTTTGGTGACCTTGGTGGTTTAGGTATTTTGTTTTTTCTATGTTTACTTCTAGTCCCACCTGTTTGGCTCCTTTTGCAGCTCATTGTAAGAGTCCCTGAGTTGGTTTTCATTCCTAGAAATAATGACGATGTCATCCGCATAAGCAAGGATCATCTTGGACTTGTAGATAGTTGTGCCACTATCTTGTTAGTGCCGCTTGAAAAATGTGGCTGAAATGACGTGACCTTGCCTTACCCCTCTACTCAATATGAACCCTCTGCCAAAACGTCCATAAGCAGAAACTCTTGCCTTAGTATTCTGTAGCATAGCTCTTGTCAATCTTGAGAGATGAAAAGATACGTTTCCTTGAAAAATCAAAATCCATAACCAGGGCGTGGTGTGCTCGTAACATTTTTCAAATGTTGCCTGATAACAAAAATCTGGTCTATCCTTGCCTTTCTAAAACCACACTGGTATTGTCCAATAATTTCTTCCGCGTAATGTGTTGGTTTTGACAGTAGGATATTTAAGAATACCTTATAAGCAATATTCAGCAAAGGAATTCCCCTATAACTATTACATTCGAGTTAGTTTGTCTCCTTTTTTGTATATTGGGATGATGCTACCTGTTTCCCATGTATCAGGAATGATCTCACTTTCCCAAATGTCTTCGATTATCTTGTGCAGCTCTTTTGCGACTTCTGCTCCTCCATTTTTAAAAATTTCGCTAGATATGTTGTCCATACCACATGCTTTAAAGTTTTTCATCCTCTGGATTGGTTCTTCTACGTCACGCGTCGTCGTGTGACCTTATGACATAACCAAAAAAATTTCATTTCCTTCAAATAACACTTTTTGACAATGACATTTAAAATTTAGGTTTTTACTCAGAATTGCCAACTTAAAATGTACTCTTACCTCGTATTTATAACGCTAAATTCCCACAAAAGAGAAAATTTTTATATTTAGCTTTTCTTAATTTGCTTCGTTTTGTACACAATTAATAATTTAAAGTGACAATTCGCTTTATCATGAGCTTAGCAACACATGTTTCATAATCTAACAATTACAGGAATCTATACATTAAAATAAATTATAATTGGAATTATTTAAAACAAATAATTAATTTTTATAATAAAATAATTAAAAATATTAATTTGGATTATATTTGTAATTAATTAAAATGTTGAAATGAATTTTTTTAAATTAATAGTATTATTAAATTAACTTAAATTTCATAGATGGCGCTAGTCTAATAGGTTATTTTAAATGACATTTTGGTTTAAACGATTTTATTAAATTCTACATATTCTACACAAAAAAGATAATATTCGTCGTCATAAATCAAGCCGTTTCTTTCAACATTTTTTTACCCCGTGCTAGCTTGAGTGGCTAAAATAATTCAATATAAAACCATTTTTAAATAATTATTGCAAAACTTACTAGTTGATGTACGATTTCCGTTGCAATTTCCTTTTCTTTCGTCACTTGGACGAACTCCTTTAGGAACGTTTAAAACGTTACCTAATTTGGAAGCGGTTTGCTCCATGCCTAGCCCTGAAGACTAAATACACATAAAAAATAGTGATCAATAATAAATGTTGATAAAAATTAATATTATTTACCATAAGAGCAAACAAGATACAAACAACGATTGCAAAAATAAAATAAATTTTCATTTTGAAGTTTAACAACCACAATTTACATTATACTGCGGCTCTTTTTCAACGTATTTATACTAAACATATATTTTTTTTATTGTAACCGGAAACTCTTTCAACAAAAAATGTTTTTCTACATTTAATTATTTATGATTCAAAAAGGGTATAAAAAATTGCATGTTTCATGAATATATAAAAAAATTTCTTTGTAAAGAAAATTAATAATGTATGTATAAAAAAAAAATAGGAAAAATATTACAATATTATTTTAAAATTAGTTATTGAATTATGACATCTTTAAGAACTTTCTAGTTCTAGATCTAGTTCTAATTTTATTTGTTATTAGGCACTATGATTATTGTATATTCTTCAGTGAACTAACACTAGAACTAGAATTAGCTATAACACTAGTGAAAGTGTTAGTTCTAGTTATTAAAACTAGCATTAGCACTGCAACCAACATTAATCTAGACCTAGAACTAGAAACATTCTGGTTTGGCCATCTTATGAGATATACGGCTAAACCCAAATGTTTCTAGTTTTAGTTCTTCAACCAGAAATCTGAAAAAATTCAATGTAGCGCGATGTAGTTCGAACTGAAGTGATCAGAAGTTCTGCTTATATGGAAATATGCAAAAACTTCAGAAAATCCTGGTTTCCAGAAACGTAGAAGACTGTCTAAACAATTTTCATTCCATATTTACTACTTATAAGTGATAATGAATACGAAGGGTGCAAACAAAATTATTCAGAAATTGTATCCAATCAAAGAAACGCAAAAATTCAAAGGAAATTGGATTTCCAAACAAATGGAAAGTGCTCAAAGAATTTTTTTAGCCGTACGTCTCTTAAGATTCTTGTGCTAGATAGTCTTAGCAAATGATTCTTGTTCTAGGTCTGTCTAGTTTTAGTTGTAATGACTAGACCTAGAACTAGAAACATTTGGGTTGGTTTTTCATAAGTTTTTGCAAATTTTGGGTTGAGCAAAATCTTTAATCTATTTAATTTGAACTCTAGCAAATATCTCACCATATCTAAAATAGCAAATATTGTAAAAAATACTTCTGCAATTTCTTGTTTCATTACAATACTAGTTTTTCATGTTTTTTGCAAATTTCGGATTGAGCAGAATCTTTAATCAGTTTAATTTGAGCTATAGCAGATTCCTCATCATCTTTAAAACAGCAAATATTAAAAAAAAATTCTGCCATTTCCTATTCGATTAGAAAACCAGTTCTCCACCAGTTTTTGCAAATTTCGGGTTGAGTAGAATCATTAATCACTTTAATTTTGAATTGCGGCAGATTATCTGTGACACATCAAACATGAAAAATAAATCAATTAAGTTTTAAATCAATTTCCATTGAATTTTTTAAGATTTCTGGTTGAAGAATATTTTTATAAATAGATAATTTATGTAGAATAATAGTTTGTTTTGGTTATCTTCAACTTTTCTGGAAACCAGGATTTTCTGAAAATCTGGCAAATTTTGATTTGAGCAGAACTTCTGATTCAATTAATTTGAGCTTGAGCAGAATCATTAAACAGGTTATTTTAAGCTACAGCAGATTCCTCATCATGTTCAAAACAGTAAATATTAACAAAAAATATTTTGCCATTTCTTACTTGATTAGAAAATCAGTTCTCCACTAATTTTTGTAAATTTTGGGTTGAGCAGAATCTCTAATCAATTTAATTTTGAATTGCGGTAGATTTCTTGTTACCTCTGATACTTGAAGCATAAAAAAAAATTCTTTGGGCACTTTCCATATGTTTGAAAAACCAGTTCCCAGTGAATTTTTTTAATTGGACAGAATTGCTGAACAATTTTGGATGTGGTGAGTTGAGAGAGGAGGAAAGAAACCGGAGGGGTGGAGGCAGAGGATGGATGAGGGAGGTGGTTGGGACGAGGGGAAGGAGGAAGGGGATGATAAGGGAAATTAAGTTTGGTTTATCATGTATTAGAGAGGAAATTTTAAAGTCTTAGTTGACAATAAAAACTGCTTCTACAATAATAGTTTTTATGATGAACAAAAAATGTTTTACCATTTCTTACTTGATTAGAAAATCAGTTCTCCACTAATTTTTGCAAATTTTGGGTTGAGCATAATCTTTAATCAATTTAATATTGAATTGCGGCAGATTTTTCATTATCTCTGATAAATCAAATATGAAAAAAAATTCTTTGGCCATTTTCTATTTGTTTGGAAAACTAATTTCCATAAAATTTTTGCATTTTCGTGATTGGCCGGGATTTCTGAACAATTTTGTTTGCACTACATCGTATTCCTCATCACTTATAAATAGTAAACGTGGAGCAAAAATTGTTTTGCTCATCTTAAGCTTTTCTGGAAACCAAGTTTTTTTGAAAATCTTGCAAATTTTGATTTTAGGAGACTTCTGATGCATATATGCAAAGAAATTTTTTTTGTTATTTCCTGTTTCTTTGGAAATCCGGATTATCTTCAATTTTTGCAAATTGTGGGTTGAACAGAATTTAGTTTCAACGGCATTTTATTCCAAGCACTTCTAATACATTATTTGAAAACCAATTGTCATTAAATTACTAATACCGAGTTTAATAGAATTTCTGATCATATACCTAGTGTATATACCTTTTGTATAACTACTTTTGCCAATTTCTGGTTTTTTATAAAACCACCTTTCCTTCAATTTTTGCAAGTTTCAATATAAGCAGAATTGTCTATCAACTCTAAAGACGTACTGCTAATCCAGAATGTACAAAACTAGTTTTCAATGAGTTTTTGCAAATTTTGGGTTGAGCAAAATCTTTAATCTATTTAATTGGAACTGCAGCAAATATCTCACCATGTCTATAACAGCAAATATTGCAAAAATACTGTTTTTCATGTTTTCTTTCAAATTTCGGATTGAGCAGAATCCTTAAACAGTTTAATTTGAGCTATAGCAGATTCTTAGTTATGTTTAAAATTGCAAATATTAACAAAAAATATTCTGCCATTTCCTAGGTGATTAAAAAAGCTGTTTTCACCGAATTTTTGCAAATTTCGGGTTGAGCAGTATCTTTAATCAAATTAATATTGAATTGCGGTAGATTTCTCATTATTTTTGACAATACCTTTGTTATACTAAATTTTTTTGAAAACCAGTCGCCATTAAATTTTTGCAAATACCCAATTGAACAGAATTTCTGATCAATTTAATTTAACTTACATCATATACCTCGTTGCCTATAGCAATAAATATAAATTGTACAGCAAAAAATTGTTGTATATTTTTATTGAACTAACACTAGATCTAGAACTAGAAGCATTCGGGCTTAACCGTACGTTTCAAAAAAACGGTTAAACCCAAATGTTTCTAGTTCTAGGTTTAATGTTGGTTCTAGTGATAGTGTTAGTGTTAGTTCTAATAGTTGGAACAATACTTTGAATTAATACTTTCACTATCATTAGAATCAACACTAGATTTAGAACTGGAAACATTCAGGTTTAGCCGTACGTCTCCTAAGACGGCTAAACCCGAATGATTCTAGTTCTAGATCTGTCTAGTATTAGTTCTAATAACAGTGCTAGATAGCGCTAGTTAGCATTGTCACCAGAATTAACACTAGATCTAGAACCATTCGAATTTAGCCATACCTTTCAAAAGACGACTAAACTCAAATGATTCTAGTTCTAGGTCTAGCGTTAGTTCTAATGAGAATGCTAGGTAGCGTTAATTAGCACTGTCACTAGAACTAACACTAGACCTAGAACAAGAATCATTCGGATTTAGCCGCACGTCTTTTAAGACGGCTAAACCCAAATGATTCTTGTTCTAGGTCTAGTGTTAGTTCTAATTAGCACTGTCACTAGAATTAGAATCATTTGAGTTTAGCCGTACGTCTAAAAAGACGGCTAAACTCGAGTGATCTTAGTTCTAGGTCTAGCGTTAGTTCTAATGAGAATGTTAAGTAGCACTAATTAGCACCGTTACTAGAAGTAACACTAGACGACCTAGAAGAAGAATCATTTGGATTTAGCCGAACGTCTCTTAAGACGGCTAAACCCAAATGATTCTTGTTCTAGGTCTAGTGATAGTTCTAATGACAGTGCTGGATAGCTCTAGTTAGTATTGTCCCTAGAACTAACATTAGACCTAGAACAAGAATCATTTGGATTTAGCCGTACATCTCTTAAGACGGCTAAACCCGAATGATTCTAGTTCTAGGTTTGTCTAGTATTAGTTTTAATGACAGTGCTAGATAGCTCTAGTTAGTACTGTCACTAGAACTAACACTAAACCTAGAACAAGAATCATTTGGATTTAGCCGTACGTGTCTTAAGACGGCTAAACCCAAATAATTCTTGTTCTAGGTCTAGTGTTAGTTATAATGAGAGTGCTAGATAGCTCTAGTTAGTACTGTCACTAGAACTAACACTAGACCTAGAATAAGAATCATTTGGATTTAGCCGTACGTCTCTTAAGACGGCTAAACTCGAATGATTCTAGTTCTAGGTCTGTCTAGTGTTAGTTTTAATGACAGTGCTAGATAGCGCTAGTTAGCACTGTCACTAGAACTAACACTAGATCTAGAAACATTCGGATTTAGCCATACCATTCAAGAGACGGCTAAACTCGAATGATTCTAGTTCTAGGTCTAGCGTTAGTTCTAATGAGAATGCTAGGTAGCGTTAATTAGCACTGTCACTAGAATTAACACTAGACCTAGAACAAGAATCATTTGGATTTAGCCGCACGTCTCTTAAGACGGCTAAACCCAAATGATTCTTGTTCTAGGTCGTCTAGTGTTACTTCTAGTGACAGTGTTAATTAGTGCTACTTAACATTCTCATTAGAACTAACGCAAGATCTAGAACTAGGATCACTCGAGTATAGTCGTCTTTTTAAACGTACGGCTAAACCCAAATGATTCTTGTTCTAGGTCTAGTGTTAGTTCTAATTACAATGCTAGATAGTTCTAATTAGCACTGTCACTAGAACTAGAATCATTTGGGTTTAGCCGTACGTCTAAAAAGACGACTAAACTCGAGTGATCCTAGTTCTAGAGCTAGCGTTAGTTCTAATGAGAATGTTAAGTAGCACTAATTAACACTGTCACTAGAAGTAACACTAGACGACCTAGAACAAGAATCATTTGGATTTAGCCGTACGTCTCTTAAGACGGCTAAACCGAAATGATTCTTGTTCTAGGTCTAGTGTTAGTTCTAATGAGAGTGCTAGATAGCTCTAGTTAGTACTGTCACTAGAACTAACACTAGACCTAGAACAAGAATCATTTGGATTTAGCCAAACGTCTCTTAAGACGGCTAAACCCAAATGAGTCTTGTTCCAGGTCTAGTGATAGTTCTAATGACAGTGCTAGATAGCTCTAGTTAGTACTGTCCCTAAAACTAATATTAGACCTAGAACAAGAATCATTTGGATTTAGCCAAACGTCTCTTAAGACGGCTAAACCCAAATGATTCTTGTTCTAGGTCTAGTGATAGTTCTAATGACAGTGCTAGATAGCTCTAGTTAGTACTGTCACTAGAACTAACACTAGACCTAGAACAAGAATCATTTGGATTTAGCCGTATGTCTCTTAAGACGGCTAAAACCGAATGATTCTAGTTCTAGGTCTGTCTAGTGTTAGTTTTAATGACAATGCTAAATAGCGCTAGTTAGCACTGTCACTAGAACTAACACTAGACCTGGAACAATAATCATTTGGATTTAGCCGAACGTCTCTTAAGACGGCTAAACCCAAATGATTCTTGTTCTAGGTCTAGTGTTAGTTGTAATGACAGTGCTAGATAGCTTTACTTAGCACTGTCACTAGAACTAGAATCATTTGGGTTTAGCCGTACGTCTAAAAAGACGGCTAAACCCAAATGATTGTAGTTCTAAGTCTAATGTTAGTTATAGTGACACTGTTAAATAGTGCTAGTTAGTACTAAATAGTGTTAGATTGTACTCTGTGTTAATTAATTATTGTAATCCACGTGACCTGTGTAATATTGGCTGCATATCTTAATATGTAGTGGTAGCTTGGATAATTTTGTGAGTTTCTGCATTTTCTTTAACCATTCTTTGCTGCCTTTATATTTTTCGAAACAGTTCTTTTAATTTATGGCTATCTATCTATTGTTCTATAATAAACAAATCAAAATAACCACTACTTTCAGCATTCATTTCAATCTATGGCTACACTAAAAATTATTTTAAATAAAAGGACAGAAAGTTAGACTTTTTTATATTTAAAATATTTTTTTTTAATTATTAAAATATATCTAAATATATTTTAAACGGCTTTTAGGAACTTTCATCGCGTTGTAATACCAATCTGTGATATTGGTTGCATACTTTGTCGTGTACGATAATAATTAATTAACACACTGTATATTATTACTAAACTAGAACTAACACTAAAATTAGAAACATTTTCTGCATTAAATTATTAAAATTGCATGATGTTTCATGGATACATAAAAAATTTCTTTGTAAACAAAATTAATAATGCATCAAAATAAAATTGAATAGGAAATATATCACAATGTCATTTTAAACCACATTATTGAACGATGGCACCTCGAAGACTATTCGGTTTAATAAGAATAACAAAATATTATTGCATCACCCCTAATTACAACAACAACACTCAAAAATTTAACAACACGGTATCATGGAAAATAAAACAAACGTTCATGTTACTCTTCATTTGTGTATCGTACTTCGTCCAAGCTTATTATTTCGAAGAGTTTTACTCAAAAGAAATTCAACCGCACGAAAAACTAATAGGACACGCATTAACCGCAATTTTAGCGATTATTAATTTATTAACGGCGATTCAAGTTGCATTTACAAAAAGAAATCAATGGGAATTAACGATTAAAAAGATAAGTAAAATATTAGAAAAATTAAAAGGATTAATTGATGTTGAGGAAGTCGAATTTTCTTCGTATTTTTCTTACGCAGCGAAACATTTACTTTTAATAATAAACTTTGTTTTTTTCGTGATTACAACGGATAAAATTTATCTTGCGGTATTCGCTCAAAACGCGAATATTCGACTAATTTGGCTCGCCTTGGTTATGGACGATATCACGACGTTTTTAAAATATAGTTTTCGAAAAATCAACGAGATTATTACTCGGGAATTAGATACGGAAATAAAAATTGAAAATTTCAATATAATTTCGGTTAAAAAAGTCGACGATAAAAATTATTCGGATGTTTATAAGAAAACTAAAATTATACAAAAATTAACCGATGTTTACGCAGATTGTTGTGATGTTATTAACTTTTATAATGACTTATTCGGTTGGATTTTCGTTTTAATTTGCGTGTTTACTGTTATTAGCGTACTTCCTGGTTTAGAAACTATTATTTGGAAAATAATTCCTGGGAAATATAAACGCATAAACGATGTAATTTGGAGTATTGTCGCAGCAGCTTTTAAATTGGTAATAAGATTTAATGAAATTGAATCGATTTTTATTATTATTTTTTTTAGTCGGTTTGTTTAATAATAATTAAAAGTTGTCATGAAGCAACGGAAGAGGGGAATTTAATTAAAATAACTGCAACGAACGCTTTGCAATTACTACCTGGTTCGGATAAATACAATAATTTACAAAACGAATTAAACTTATTAGCGGATTTAAACGATTGTTGTGCGCCTGTATTTTCAGCAGCCGCTGTTTTTCCGATCGATAACTCTCTATTTTATATTTTATTCACGATGATCACTTCGTATTTAATTGTTTTGATACAATTTTTAGAATCGCCTAACCCTGCGATTGATAACAATTAATTTATTTATGTAATCTACACAAATAAGCACAATTGTATCACTAATTATATCAAAGTAGAAGTTAAAAACGCAAGTTTTATCTTAACTCTTACCTTATAACGCTTATAACACCAAAAGAGCCAACCGGCGAGAAGATAGCAACAAACCGCCCAGCAACAAACTTTTTCCTTTATATTTCCACCTACTTCTAGGGCCCATATCTTCGTTATCTAGAAAGATAGCGAAAAACTAAGCACACGGTTGGAAAGCTTGGTCTTTTCTCTATCTTAAATCGAGTTTTCGTCCGCCGATATGTTGATAATGAGAGCAAGAAAAAATAAGAAACATCCCGCTGCATTCAAATTACCTCAAAATTATCAAACTTCACGGCCTTGTGCAGCCATTACCAGATGGAAATTTAACAAATGGTTTACATATTCGGAAAGAGCTGACCTTGGACTATCTTATTCCGAGTTTTCGTCCGTCAATATCTGTCGACGTCTGTAAAGAAAACGCTGATGAAAAGGAGCCTACAGTTGACAACAAACTTTACTTTTGTATTTCCATCTATGTACTTTTCGGACGGATATCTTTGTTACTTATAACGCTAGCGAAAAACTAAGCACACGGTTGGAAAGCTTGGTTGTTTCCTATCTTAAACCGAGTTTTCGTCCGCCGATATGTTGATAATGAGAGCAAGAAAAAATAAGCACCGTCGCGCTGCCACGAATTTTTGCCGCGGCTAAACCACGCTTGGGTCAATAACTCCTTTATATGACGGGTAGAAAACTCTAGAACTATATTCATCTTATGGGAAATTTTCTGCTCTTTTCATCGGTATATAATACATCTCAATCACACGTTTGCACAATCGTTTTTAGCCCAGCAACAAACTTTCCCCTTGTATTTCCGTCTACTTTTTGGTCTAATATTTTCATTATCTAGAAAAATAGCGAAAAACTAATAACACGGTTGGAAAGTTTGGTCTTTTCATTTAAATCACCTCAAAATTGCCCCACTTTAAGGCCTTGTGCAGCCGTTATCAGAAGGAAATTCAACAAATTCTTATTTCTTAGTCTTATTTCGAGTTTTCATTTACAGACGCCGTCAATATCTGCCGGCGTCTGTAAAACAAACGCACCTGAAAGACAACCTACAAGTAGCAGAACGCAATCACTTCTTACCCTGACTTTCTTATTTGATGAAGGAAAACTTGGAACAAAATTTTACCCAAGAGAGAATCCTAACTTAATTTCATGTTAACAGATAATTTTTCGTTCAGTCTTAATTTATTTAAAACCGTTTAAAAACATATAAGTACGAAGGCTTTCACGGCCGGTGTTAATAAAACTAACACTAGCACTATCACTACAAGTAACACTAGACCTAGAACTAGAATCTTTCGGGTTGAGCCGTGCGTTTTTTGAACAAATGTTTGACGTTTCGGGTGCCATGTCACAACCTTCTTCAGAAAACTAGTTGGAACCCAGTCTAGTGTTAGTTCTACTGATAGTGCTAGTGTTAGTTCTAGTTTTAGTTCTAGTTTTAGTTTTACGTTTAGAAACATGTTAAACTGTTCAAACCGTGAAGATTATTTCATGTTACACCTATTTTATCAGAATCTGGAACAATTTGAGCAATTTTAGATTCAAATTGTTGAATTGTGTTTTGATGGTTTTTAACTCACAATCAGTTCAATTCTTATTCAATTTTCTCCTCGTCATACAAGGGAGTTATTGACCTAAGCGTGGTTTAGCCGCGGCAAAAATTCGTGGTTTAGGTAGTTCTTAGTTAGAAAAAAGGATTGTGCAAACGTGTGATCACGGCGTGTCACACATCGTTGGAAAGAGCAGAAAATTTCCCATAAGCTGAATATAGTTGTAGAGTTTTCCCCCGTCAAATAGGAAAGTTATTAGTGCAAGAAATACATGCGTGTTTTCATCGGTAGGGGCTTTTTCAGGTGCGTTTTCCTTACAGACGCTGATAGAAATTGGCGGACGAAAACTCGGAATAAGATAGTCCAAGGTCAGCTCTTTCCGAATATATAAACCATTTATTGAATTTCCATCTGGCAACGGCTGCACAAGGCTGTGAAGTTTGGTAATTTTGAGGTAAATTGAATACAGCGTGACGTTTCTTATTTTTTCTTGCTCTTATCATCAACATATCGGCGGACGAAAACTTGGTTTAAGATAGAGAAAAGACCAAGCTTTTCAAACGTGTTCTTAGTTTTCGCTATCTTTCTAGATAACCAAGATATTGGCCCGAAAAGTAGACGGAAATACAAGGGAAAAGTTTGTTGCTGGGCTGATAAACGATTGTGCAAACGTGTGATTGAGATGTGTTATATACCGATGAAAAGAGCAGAAAATTTCCCATAAAATGAACATAGTTCTGGAGTTTTCTCCCCGTCATATAAGAGAGTTATTACCCAAGTGTGGTTTAGCCGCGGCAAAAATCGTTGCAGCACGACGTTTCTTATTTTTTCTTGCTCTCATTATCAACATATCGGCGGACGAAAACTCGGTTTAAGATAGAAAAACGACCAAGCTTTCCAACCGTGTGCTTAGTTTTACGCTAGCGTTATAAATAACAAAGATATCCGTCCGAAAAGTACATAGATGGAAATACAAAAGTAAAGTTTGTTGCCAACTATAGGCTCCTTTTCAGGAGCGTTTTTTTGACAGACGCCGACAGATATTGACGGACGAAAACTCGGAATAAGATAGTCCAAGGTCAGCTCTTTCCGAATATGTAAACCATTTATTGAATTTCCGTCTAGTAACGGCTGCACAAGGCCGTGAAATTTGGTAATTTTGAGGTAAATTGAATGCAGCGCGACGTTTCTTATTTTTTCTTGCTCTTATTATCAACATATCGGCGGACGAAAACGCGGTTTAAGATAGAGAAAAGACAAAGCTTTCCAACCGTGTGCTTAGTTTTTCGCTATCTTTCTAGATAACGAAGATATGGGCCCTAGAAGTAGGTGGAAATATAAAGGAAAAAGTTTTTTGCTGGGCGGTTTGTTGCTATCGTCTCGCCGGTAAAGAACCGGTGACATTTCTTTTCTGATATTGACATATAATTAAATTTTTTATTCAGAAGTGCCAACCTAAGTTGGTGACATCAATAATCTCTAAAAATAATAATTGTAACAAAATTTACTCAAATTAAGAAACAATGATTTTATTAATTGTAAAAAATATAATCAAAATTGTATTACTAATTATGTCAAAGTAGAAGTTAAAGATGCAAGTTTTATCTTAAATCTTACCTTATAACCCCAAAAAAAGTCTATGACATTTCTTTTCTGACATTGACATATAATTAAATTTTTTATTCAGAAGTGCCAACCTAAGTTAGTGTCATCAATAATCTCTAAAAATAATAATTTTAATAAAATTTACTCTAAGAAACAATGATTTTAATAATTATAAAAAAAAATAATCAAAATTGTATTACTAATTATGTCAAAGTAGAAGTTAAAAACGCAAGTTTTATCTTAAATCTTACCTTATAACCCCAAAAAGAATCCTGATATTTCTTTTCTGACATTGACATGTAATTAAATTTTTTTTTCAGAAGTGCCAACCTAAGTTGGTGTCATCAATAATCTCTAAAAATAATAATTTTAATAAAATTTACTCAAATTAAGGAACAATGCTTTTAATAAGTATAAAATAAATAATCAAAATTGTCTTATTAACTGTGTCAAAGTAGAAGTTAAAGACGCAAGTTTTATCTTAAATCTTACCTTATAACCCCCAAAAAAATCCTATGACATTTCTTTTCTGATATTGACATATAATTAAATTTTTTATTCAGAAGTGCCAACCTAAGTTGGTGACATCAATAATCTCTAAAAATAATAATTTTAACAAAATTTACTCAAATTAAGAAACAGTGCTTTTAATAAATATAAAAAAAATAATCAAAATTGTATTACTAACTATGTCACAGTAGAAGTTAAAGATGCAAGTTTTATCTTAAATCTTACCTTATAACCCCAAAAAAAATCCTATGACATTTTTTTTCTGACATTGACATATAATTAAATTTTTTATTCAGAAGTGCCAACCTAAGTTGGTAACATCAATAATCTTTAAAAAATGACAATTTTAACAAAATTTACTCAAATCAAAGAACAATGCTTTTAATAATTATAAAAAAAAATAATCAAAATTGTATTAGTAACTATGTCAAAGTAGAAATTAAAAACGCAAGTTTTATCTTAAATCTTACCTTATAATCCCAAAAAAAAGCCTCTGACATTTCTTTTCTGACATTGACATATAATTAAATTTTTTATTCAGAAGTGCCAACCTAAGTTGGTGTTATCAATAATCTCTAAAAATAATAATTTTAACAAAATTTACTCAAATTAATATGAAATCCTCTAGTGTAGGATCTGTTGGGATTGGGTTGGACATGGTACGCTGATGTTGCCCACGTATTCTTGATGTGCTTACTACATGCTTAATTTCTGTCTTACTGAATCAGTGTTTCCAATGTCGTGGAGGCATGGACTTATAACTCCCATTCTTAAAACGAATCCGGTCACTACATATAAAGATTTAAGACCCATAGCAATACTGCCGGTACTATCAAAAGGTATTGGAGATTCTCATGGTTGAGCAATTGCAGCTTTATTTAGACACCCATTGTATTTTATCGCTTAAGCAATCTGGCTTTAGGAAACATTTTAGTTTTACTAGGGCGCTGCTGCCTGCTGGCCCTGCTGGACCTGACCGACATTTTTTGTGCATTGGATGTAGATAGCTCCAATGCACAACATAACCTTTTGACATACTTAATCATAGCCATTGTACATAAATGTTTACATAGTAGATCAGTCATTAAGCTTTTCAGATACGAGTCTAGGGGTTATCTTGGACAATCAATTAAACTTTGGTAATCACATCACAGTTTTGTGTGGTCTTTCTTATAGTGCTTTGAAGCACCTCTACTCGAATAGACAGATTTTATCTGACAGGCTCAAGCGTTTAATTTGTGATAGTTTAGTTTTATCTAATTTTAATTATTGTAGTGTTGTTTTAGTCCATGTCTATCTTTTGAATTTAAACGAAAGGTGCAGGTCGTTCAGAACTCTTAGAGAGAACACATCTCACCATTCTTATTGTCAAGTGGTTGGCTAACCATGGCAAAGTGATTTCTTACACATTACCTATGCCTAATTTGTAAAATTGTTCACACCGGTAAACGGATATACATAATATAAATTTAAGACATAGATTTACAATGACAATACCAATCCACCGATCTGCTAAGTTTTGTCATTTTTACTCATATCAAGTTGCAGAGTGGCTGCAAGGTGTGCTGGTTCGATCTCGTAGTTTAGATCGCTTATACCTCGTAACTCTCCGCATAGATACTGATTCTTTAAAGCTTATTCATTTAGGGGTTGGAAGAATATATTACTTAGTTGTTTTGCTACTCAGCATTCATAACATTGGATTGTATTACATTCTTTTTGTCACTGGTGTAAGTAAAACACCTTTTGAGCCGTATTTCTCTACAAATTTCTTAATGTAATTTATCATAGTTTACACGTCTATGCCTGAATTGCCTTTAGGCACTGTCGCTCTTGTAAGTTGAGGCTCACCCTTCGTCCAATCATCCCTGCTTTTAAATATGACCTTATACGGCTGATCGAAATTGTATGCTATCGGTATAAGGTCCGTTTTAATTTCAATCAAGTGGTTTAGACATGGGTCCTTGAGGATTTACGAGGTGTCCTCTGGGGTTGCCCTACATCAACTTGAATGAAGAAACTATTTATTAAAAAATTAAAATAAAACTAAAAATTTCGAGGTGTCCTTGAGGTTCAGTTTGACAGAGGCGATGTTCGTAAACAACTTAGCGTGTCTCATTCCAGGAGAATTGGTCCACAATAGGCGAAGTCTCTCTTCAGCCCACAGTCCAATCCTATGTTTGGCCATCACAAATGATACACCAACTGCTGACTCTGACCCCAATAATGCTTCATCGCTGCCCTCACGTGCTAGCTCATCTGCCACTTCATTGCTAGCAACCCCAGAACTTTGGATATCAACGGTGTCAACGTGATGTGAACTAGAAATTAATCTGCTATCAAGCATATTGTGGATCCAACCCGCTATAGTTGATTCCACTCTCCCGTCAAGAGCTCTTTCGATAGATTATGGTATTGCGTTGTTTGAATCATCTTCTATATCCAGAAACGCACAAACCAAGATCTCTTTACCCTGGAGCGTCCTGGATACTCTACCAACCAAGTTGTGTAAAGCCAATTCTACGGACTTTTTCGCTTAATAAGCGTACTGGTAGCGACTCAGTGGACCAGATATCAGTGATATGAATATACCCTTATAAGATACCCTTACCTTAATCCATTCTGCTGGTACATATTTCCAGGCGATTATTATTATTATTGCTGCCGGGCTGAGGGGAGCGGCCCCTCTCGTTATTGCGACCTATAAGATCTATTATAACTTTAGCCCTCCAAAGGTTTAAAGTAAATGTAGGTCCTTGATGAATCTTAGTATTGTCCTAAGGTCTTGAACCTTTATGTTGGTAGATGTCAAGAGAGTTTTACCGAAAATTTTGTGTCTTAGACGGCCTCTGGCGACGCAATTGCACAGTATATGTTCAGCTGTTTCGTTGCAAAGTCGACAAGTTTGATTCATAGCTTGTCCAATGTGGAAGAGGTGGTATTTTAGGGGTGCATGCCCGGTCAGGTAACCTGAGAGCGTCCTTAGATCCCATTGCTGAGGCATAAAACCTCTTTGGTTTTGTTTTGCGACGGAGTTATCATACTCTTCGCTTGTCTGTGACCTGGAAATTCTTTCCAGCGTAAGACCACCTTTGAGACCTCCCAATTGTTGATTATTTGTTTTAGATGACTTTTTTGTAGTCCACAGCCAGGTTGGGTTCGATGAAGGGCGTGTTCGCTGTCTCTTTGGCCAACTTGTCCGCCTTCTCATTGCCCTCAATGTTGCTGTGACCTGGAACCTACCATAGGGTAACATCATTGCCCCTAGCGAGTTCTTTCAGGTTGCTGGTACACTCTCTGATCAGTGCGGAGTCACATGTCTAGGCCTGAATTGCCTTTAAGGCGGCCCGAGTGTTTGTGAAAATGTTTATGGATGCACCTTTCTGTCCCTTCTGTAGGTTCAAAGCGGTGCAGAAGTTTATAACAAGAACGTCTGCTTGGAAAATTGTTATGTCCGAGCTGAGGGGCAGTTTAATGTGGCTGTTTGGTCCACTGATGCTCATACCTACTCCAAATCTAACTGTCTTTGAAGCATCAGTGTATCAGGCTAGGGCTCCTCTTTTTAGACCCTTCGCCCAATCATCCCTGCTTCTAAATATGACCTTATACGGCTGGTTGAAATTGTATTCTGTCGGTATAAGGTCCATTTTAATTTCAATTAGGTGATTTAGACATGGGTCCTTGAGGATTTTGAGGTGTCCTCTGGGGTTGCCCTACATCAACTTGAATGAAGAAACTATTTTCAGTGATAAGGCACTTGAAGCTGCCTTTTTTGTATATATAAATGGAGCGGTGTGAGACCGAGTAGGGCTTCCAAAGCAGCCGTCGGACAGGATCTCATTGCACCCGTTATGTTAAGACATGCTAACCGCTGGATTTGTGCCAGTTGTTATTGCGCTGTCTTATGTTGTGTTTTTGGCCACCAAACCAATGAGGCGTAGGCGACCATGGATCAGTTCCTTCCTAGGAGCCTGCGGCAGATCTGGTTTGCCATGATGGCCTTTTTCCTCACCTTATCTAAGTGTGAGTTCCAGTTTAGTTTAAAGTAACTATTTAACTTCTGTTTTGAGATTAATAGTTCTGCTTTGGGAGGGTGATTTTATTTGGATTGATGCTGAGCCCACTGCTTCTACACCAAGTACTGGTGAGTAGTAGGGCTTTCTGCATTAGTTAAGTTATGATTGTATCATATTTACCTCGAATTGTGATTATCAGGTCATCAACATACCCCTGAATCTTGAATCCGTTTTTTGTTAGGCTGTTCATCAAGTCATCAACTACCAGGCACCCAAGGTCCGTAAAGCACATTGTACCAGGTTGGCCAGAGACAGTAGAACGCGTTTTGAAGGGAAAGGAGAGGGGTGACGTCACGAGTTACGAAGCAGTGAGAGCTAGAGACTGAAACGAAGTAATTTATCTCAAAACTACTTTTTCTAATTAAACGCTTTGATAAAAGTTATGTATTTTCTCTTTTTATTATTTAATTATATAATTTATATACTTTAATAGAATACTTTTCTCTTAAAACGTCAGCGTCTGTAACACGTGACGTCACAATTAGGGCATGTTAGGGGGTTCACTTCTCATACTTTGAAATCCTTCGTCTGGCCAACCTTGTATAATACGCTTTACGGACCTTGCAGGTGCCATAGTAGAGCTGATAGCACTCCCCCTTGGGGACATCCTCTTAGCGCCTTTATAGTCTACGACTCGCCTCCCAGACTGTATGTATATCTTTTACGTTTAGAGCCTTCTCTATGGATTCATAGGAGGTGTTATCAAACGCACCCTCTATGTCTATGAAAGCACATAGGGCTATCTCTTTGGTTGCAATTGCCTCCTCTAAAGTGCTATTCAAAGCATGGAGAGCAGTAATTGTTGATTTTGCTTTCTGGTAAGCATCTTAGTTAGGGTGGAATGGTTTAGTGACAAGCACTTAATTCCTAAGGTATTGATTGATTACCTTTTCCATCCCTTTGAGGAGAAATGAAGTTAGGCTAATTGGTCTGTATGCCTTGGGGCCTACCATCTTTATCTACACTATGGATGAAAGTAAAAGTGAAGACCACTTTTACTTTCATCCATAGTGTGGGTATATAGCTAAGGCTGTAGCTGGCTATATATAAGAATTCTATCTCCTCCAGCCGATTTTAGGGGTTTCAAATTAGAAATAGCCCACCTTACTCTGTTGCGTGTAAAAATGAACCCTACCTGATGGACGGGTTACGTCCTTTACTTCAGACATCAGTGTGGGGGCAGACTTTTGAGGAAGGGAAGTGTGTTTCCAGACGATACCCGTTCTGAAAATTTTTACCAAAATAGGCAATAGTATGTGTATTTGAGAGGCGCTTTGCCATGCAGAAATAGCCTGCTTTAACATTATTAGTCCCCATCATCAAGCTTCTTAGTAAAATAGCATTAATTAAAGCTTAGACTAGCTTCACACTTGATTTAACAAATTTCGTCCAAAATCTTGTTACAGAAATTCAAGATCTTCGTGTTAACTAACATCACGTTCTAATCTCGGATAATTTCATTTCACTCGCAAATTTCAACTTCCTACAAACAGATAAGATTTAATTAATGTCTAAACGATTTAAAATTAATCACTTATTAAGTATTTCGTTAAATCTCGAAAATTTAAAACCGTCAAAAAAGTTGGGTTATGTTTTCGTTACTAACTTCATTGATTACTTATTTCGTCGAACTTAAAATCGCAATATTTATATAATATTATGTTAAATTTAACAATATTTAATCTTTTTATATCAAAAAAAAGTTATTTTGATTTATTTTCGCTTCAATTAAATTATTTTTCGATAATTTAAAAAAAATGTGTTGTGTCATTAAATGACATTTCGAATTTAAATTTAAAATTACCAACCTAAAACGTTTTATATAAAATATCGTTTATTTTGAAAGAAAAATACATCATTATAAAGTTAATAAAAAATCACTTATTCAAAAATTGTAATAAACCATATTGAATCAGCTTTAAATCCTTTAAATCATTATTAATAACATTTATAAGATAGGCAATTCCATTTTGTTCCATTTGTAAGAATTGTTTAACATCATCTTGAACTTTCGGTTCCATTTTATAACGTTCGTTATTGCTACAACAAGCTTGTTCGGTACTTAACAACTTTACAGAACTAATTAATTCGTTTAATTGACCCTAAAAAAATCGTTTAGCAACACTTAATTTGACATTTAATATTAATAATTTACTTTAAATTGTGTTGGAATACTAAGTTGTGAATGCATTATTTCTAATCGACTTCTTAAAGCCTCTTCTTCCGGTTGTAACGCCATCCCGGCTTTTCTACTTACTTCTTGTTTAACTAAAATCTAAATTCAAAATTAATTTGGGTTAAAAATAATAATTTTTTTTTGTTACTTTTAAAACTCTATGTTGAAGTTGTAAAAATTTCTGTTTATACTCATTAATATGAGCCAAAGAAGCGGCTTGTTTCTTTTTTAACTCATTAATATCGTTAGAAACCTTTTCCAAAAACGCCCGGTGAAGTCCCGTTTCGTATTCTTCGCACAACAATCGCTTTTTTAAATCGTAAAATCCGTTTATTGGTGTCGGAAGGTATTTTTGGGGATGTGGGTTGTCGATTTGAGCGGCTTGCCACATTTGATTATCGATACCCGGCGGAGGTATTTTTAAATATTCCTCTAATTGCGATTTAGTCGGAGTCATGTAAGGCCCGATATAAGTCACCCCAACTGTGGAAAGTTGCTGTTTTTGAGTTGGTTGGTTCAAAAACGACGCTAAATCGGAGGCGTGTATTTTCCGATTCGTTCCGGTTACCCCCTTTTCTAAAACGCTGATCATAACCTCACATTCCGAGTCGGCTAAGTCTTTTATATGTTCTATTGTTAGTGTTAAATTGGGTTTGTTTCCTAAAATACCGTTTATTCCGTTTATTAAGGTGTCCTTCATTGCACTAAAATTAATTATTCCATTATTACATAAAGTGTGTTAATTAATTATTATCGTACCTGACAAAGTATGCAACCAATATCGCTAATCGTGTATTGTAATATCTGTACTGTGATATTGGTTGCATACTTGCAATGATGACGTCGGGTACGATAATGGACTGCCTGAGTCTGACGTCACAGAGATGGGCGGAGCTTATACTGACTCCAAACAATTTCGTTGCTAAGATAAATCGCCAAAAAATGTCATTTGAAATGTCATCACTTAGTTTATTTTATTTTAACACTAATCAAAAATTACATATATTATGGTGATTTACCGCTAGCACCATAATTAGCCACGAAAATGTTTGGAGTCGGTATAAGCTCCGCCCATCTCTATGACGTCAAGGTTTAGGTTGTCTATTGGACCTCGTTATACATCACTTAATAGAGATTTTCGTGCTATCTGGTAGGTAAACCTATAACCGGTATGGTACAACTATTGCCACGTTATCGGAATGGTAATCTGTACACCCTGTACAGTGTTTTGTACAGGGTGTCCCGTTAAGCGTACGGAGCGGCTGTATCTCGACAACAGTAAGGCCTATAGATTTGGGAAAAAAATCCTTATAAGCAAAGTGGGCAAGAGAAATAGCCGGAAATTATTTTGAAGTTCCTAATTCGACCGCTAGGGGGCGTAACTGCCATAGAGAAACATAAAATTCCCGCTATCTCAGAAAGATAGACGATGAGGTATAACTTAGTTAACATCATTTAGTAGCTTGGATAATACCGCATCGATTTTATTTTGAGATATTTCTCATATCTGTCATAATAAGGGAGGGGGAGGCCAATGCGTTTTCAAATGTTTACATTTTAATATCACCTGGACTATTCAACCGATTTGAATATATTTGGTCTTGTTTGAAAGAGCATTTCATGCTCTTTTAAACGATATTTTCAGTAAGACCGCTTGGTTTAAAACAAATAAGCTAGAGGGCGTTATCTGCAGCGGTTACATATTTTTTATGATTTTTGAAAAAAAGTTAAATGGAACGGTACTATTTACTTCACAGACCCTTAATCGCCTTAAAATTTGCTAAATTTTAGTGAAAACCGCATCTCGATATCGCCACCCGTTCTCGAATTATAGAAGAAAATGTTAAAAACTCGATAAAAAACATTAATACCAATAAAATAAATAATACCAATACCAATAATAAATAAATAAAATAAATATACCGATTTATATTAAACGATATTTAATCGTAAATCTAATTTTTTGAAAAAACCAACAAAAAAATGTCAAATGTCAAAATCGAATATTTATTAATGAAAAATTATCTTTAATTTTCTTAATAAGAAGTAAAAATCCGTTAATTTGACACCAAACATGACACATTTAGGACAAAAAACAAAAAAGTTAGGTTAGAAAATGTTAAATGTCAAATCTCCGCCATTTTGTTTGTTAAAAATTAAGATATCTCGATAACGACTAGAGATAAATATATCGAGTTTGGCTTTATATTTAATGATTTTTAATCGTCAATCTAATTTTTTGAAGAAACCAACAACTTTAGAACTAAAAAAATTGTCAAATGTCAAAATGAAATATTTTTTAATGAATTACCTTAATTTTTCATTTTTTTTTACATTATATTTTTGTTTTTGTGACAAATATTAAGATATTTTATAAAAATTAAGAATATGTCAAAATGACATTGACATTTCAAACCGGAAGTTGCTTATATCTCGAGTAATATTGGAAATAAACGTATCATGTTTGGACACATTTTAAAGGATTTTTCACGACGATTACAAATATGTCAAAATTGACGTTGACATTCTTAACCGGAAGTTGACCATAACTTCATTAATATTGAAGATA
>NW_019281312.1:0-12678 GCF_000648695.1 Onthophagus taurus | reverse complement strand
ACAAATAAGAAGACATTTTATAAAAATGAAAAATATGTCAAAATGACATTGACATTTCAAACCGGAAGTTGACCATAACTTCATTAATATTGAAGATAAATATGTCGTGTTTGTACTCATTTTAAAGGATTTTTAATGAAGATTACAAATATGTCAAAATTGAGGTTGACATTTTAAACCTGAAGTTAGTTTTCTTTTTTTTTGGTTAAAAATAAGCGTTCTTAAATTTTAACCTGTAAGTCTTCGTCCTTAATTTCATTTTACAACTTTTATAAACGTTAATTTTGTAAATTGGTAGCTAATAATCTGATTTGAAACTAATTAGACTTAAATTCTATATACAGTGCCGCACTTAATTATTGGCACAGCAATAGTTTTTCATTTCACGACTGTTTTAAACAAAATTAACAAATGGTCTTATGTGAAAATATTTTTTCTATATTGTTTAATTAATTAAATTAAATACTCTATGCAGTTATTTTTGTATAAAAATTTTTTATCACAAAATTATTGGCACAGTTAAAAAACGAACTATTTTAAAACTACTTTAAACTAAATTAGTATTTCGTGGGTAACCCTTTTTGTTTGATAACGCCTTGGCATGAAGCGAACCAAATTTTGGATTGTTTTTTGCTCAATATTGTACCACTCCTCTAACAATGCCTGTTTCAGCTCCAACCTTATTTTGCTCTCTGATTGTGTTGTTTTTTTCTGTTTTCGACCCATTTAACTACTTTAGTTGATAAAGATAAGATGGAATTCGGTTTAAAAATTAAATTAACTGTCAATAGGGGGAAATACAGACACACATTTAGGATATTTGACATTTTGGCTAAGCATATAATGTACGTTTGTACCAAATGTTAAGTGTGCCAATAATGTTGTGCCTATTTTGTTAATTTAATTTAAAACAGATTATTAAAAATAAATTTTTATACAAAAATAACTGCATAGGGCATTTAATTATTTAAACAATATAGGAAAAAAACTTTCACCTAATACAATTTGTTAATTTGATTGGCACTGTAAAATAAAAAGCAGTTTAAAAGTACAAAATCAAACACTAGATTATTTACTCCTCATTTTGACTCTAGTATTTGTGATTAAATTTATGCCACAACTTACAGAAACACTTCGCAGTGTTCTGTGATAAAAATAGATAGACACCAAGCAATTTTCAATCGTTTGAGCTTGTCTATTTTGAGAAGTTATATTTTTAGAGAGAGAAAACGAAAATCTCGTTTTTCTCAACATTGTTTATTTGTATCTTAGTCAAATGATGCATAACGCGGTCCAATTAATTATCAAACACGACGTCATCATTGCAAGTATGCAACCAACATCGCAAATCGCGTATTGCAATACCTCTACTGTGATGTTGGTTGCATACCTGCAAAGATGACGGATACGATAATTAATTATCGTAAAAATACACTGTTAATTTATGTTTAAACTAACCTAACTTCGGATTCCTTCTTATTAAATTGCAACTTAACCAATCCATCTGCGTTATCAGGCTGGGGGATCACAACATAACCTATTCCTTTAAATCGATAGAATGGATTTGACTGGTTATACTCGACGGGGGGTTGCGAAGCGTTGTAATAACCCTTTCCCGTCCCCCAACAAGCTTGTAACATATTCCACTTCTTTAAAATATCATCTCGTTCATCCCCGAAGACATTAATAGCGTAAAAACTTGCCAACGTTTGTTGCAATTTATTTTCCGCAGCCGAAACAACCCCAACCGTCGATGTTTGAGGTTTTAACCCGGTCGCAAATAAATTCCCGGTGCCAAAACCCCCGGGTTGAGTCCCAAACCCAAATCCCGTCGAAGCTGTCGTAGTCGTTGTAGCACCAAATCCACTAAAAAGTGAATTTGTCGTCGTCGTCGTCGCCCCAAACAACCCCCCTCCAAAACTACTCCCCGCACTTCCAAACAATCCCGTCCCAGTTCCCGCACTTGTAGTTGCAGCCCCAAACGAAGTCCCAAATAACGATGGGGTAGACGTTGATACCCCCCCAGCACCGAATAAACTCGGTGTCGAAGTGGTTGTGGCCCCAAATAACCCTCCCCCCGCAATTTGAGTGCTCCCCCCACTCCCAAACAATCCACCCCCCGACGTCGAAAATAATCCCCCCGAAGCGCTTGTTGCCGGAGCGCCGAAAAGGCTTGGTTTGGTTGTTTGGGCTGGAGTTCCGAATAAACTCGGAGTTGAAGTTGTCTGGGCGCCAAAAACTGTTCCAAAAGCTGGCGCGGAAGTTGCTGGAGTACCGAACGATGTTCCAAAAGTCGATGTTGGGGGAGCTCCAAATGTCGATCCGAAAGCGGGGGCGGAACTTGCGGGGGTTCCGAATGATGTGCCAAAAGCCGGAGCGGTGCTTGTTACGGTTGTACCAAAACTTGTTCCGAATGCGGGGGTTGTTGATGCGGCGGGGGCCCCGAAAGATGTACCAAATCCTCCGAAACCCGCTGATGATGTGGTTGGGGTACCAAAAGCACCTCCACCGAAACCGGTAGCTAAAAATAAATAAGTTTACAGCAAGATATTTGCATTTAAAGATAAAGATAACAATTGGACTGCGTTATGCATCACTTGACTAAGCGATAAATGAACAATGTTGATAACCATCAGAAGCACAGAATCCGCTTGGTCAGTCGTTTTACGATTATACAGGGTGTTTAATCACAAATACTTAAAATTTTGAAGAAAGTTATCTAGAGTTTGATTTTGTACTTTTCAACTGGTTTCTATTTTATATAGAATTTAAGTCTAACTAATTTTGGCCCTTGGCCATCTTCAGAGACTCTACAAATAGATTAACATCCCTCATCCTACCCATTTTACAAACAAGTTTCTTAATATTTCTTAAAAAAGATCACATATCAAAGTCGAAATCAGATTGTTAGTTACTAATTTACAAAATTTAAATTTAAAAAGTTGTAAAATGAAATTAAGGACGAAGTGTTACAAGTTTACAGGTTAAAATTTAAGAAAGCTCTTTTTTAACAAAAAAAATATTAAGAAAGTTGGGAAAAATTCAAGAATCATCATGTGGCTTAAAAATCGACGATTTTTTGTTAATCAATGTGAAATGACCCAAAAAACACTTTAAAAAGAAAAAGAAAGTGTTGAAAAGTGACTAACAGTAGATTAACTTCTATTATAATATGATAAATGATAACTTCAAGTTTAAAATGTCAACCTCAATTTTGACATATTTGTAATATTCATTAAAAATTTGTGAAAACTGCTACTGACTGGATACTAAATAAGATTTGTTCGAAAAATTTTTGGTTCAAACATTAATTATTAAGATAACCTCAAAAAAATATTATATATGTGATATATAGGTTGTTTCAGGTTTTTGTAGCAGGACTTTAACAGTCGATAGATCTTTTAAAATTAATACAAAAACTTCATATAAACATAGGTCGACAAACGCTTTGTTTCGGAGATACAGAGTGTTCAAATTAAATTTTTAAATTGATTTTTATTTAATATTACACGTGTATTTCAACCGATTATATTCAAATTTGCTATACGCAGGTTTTTTGGCATGAGAAATACGATTATGGAGTCCGTTTTACTATAGCCGGTAGATGGCGCTCTGTAACGTATTCTTTACGGATTAAAATAACAATAACTTTTCTGACAGTATACTTTTTGAATAAAAATTCTTATTCTCGGTACTTTTTTAAGCAAAAACGGTACTCTTATCAAAATGCGCTAAACTTGATCGTTTTCAAGATAATCCGCTTTTTATTATTCGATATAGAGCAATATTTTTAGAGGATTGTTAAAGATAGGTATAATCATGTTTGCTATTGAAACAAAGTAGGTAAGTTTACTAATGTTTTAGTTTATTGCATCAAGTGTCAAATCACCAGTAGTTGTTGATCAGTGTTAATTTTTTCCTAACTAAGAGTTAGCGGATATTCATTTTGTTTATGGGTTTACAAACGGAAATTCAGCAGAAGTAGCCCTAGAGTATAGGAGAAGATATCCATACAGCAGACGTCCGCATGCTTCTGTGTTTGTGAAAGTGCATAGACAATTAGTTGAACAAGGGTTAAATAATGACGGGTAGATCGTAATAATGACAAAGTTAAATTGCAAAGAAAGTTTAGAAGAAGAAGGTTTGTCATAGGTTTGTCGACCTATGTTTATATGAAGTTTTTGTGTTAATTTTAAAAGATCTATCGACTGTTAAAGTCCTGCTACAACAACCTGAAACACCCTGTATATCGGTATACAGCGCCATCTAGTAACCATATCAAAAAATTTTATTAAAATAATCGATTATAAATCATATTTTAAACAAATTTTTTCTGAAACAATTTTTGATTAAATTCAATTTTCTTTCATCGTACTGTTCACAGGGAAATCTAAAATTCTATAATTTCGATAATTCGACAAAAATTTTTGAACCAAAGTTGTTACTGACACGATTCTAAATAAGATTTGTTTGAAAAAATTTTTGATTCAAACAATAATTATTAGGATAACCTCAAAAAAATGTTGTATATATGATATATATCGGTATACAGCGCCATCTAGTAACCATATCAAACTTTTTTTTTAAATTATTGGTTTTTAATTCTTTTTTTAACCAATTTTTTTTTGAACCTTTTTTTGTTAAATTTGATTTTTTTTTTCTTGTTCTTTTTCCCGGGGAATTTTAAGTTTTTTTATTTTGGTTTTTTCAAAAAAAATGTTTTAACGAAAGTTGTTACAGGCTCGATTCTAAATAAGATTTGTTTGAAAAATTTTTTGATTCAAACATTAATTGTTAAGATAACCTCAAGAATATGTTATATATATGATATATATCGGTATACAGCGCCATCTGGTAATTATATCAAAATTTTTTATTAAAATTATCGATTATAAATCATATTCTAAACAAATTTTATCTGAAACAGTTTTTGATAAAATTGAATTTCTTTTTTATCGTACTATTCACAGGGAAATTTAAGATTCTATAATTTCGATTATTCGAAAAAAATGTTTTAAGGAAAGTTGTTACTGGCTCGATTCTAAATAAGATTTGTTAGAAAATTTTTTTGATTCAAACAATAATTATTAAGATAACTTCAAAAAAATGTTATATATATGATATATATCGGTATGCAGCGCCATCTAGTAACCATATCAACATTTTTTATTAAAATAATCGATTATAAATCATATTCTAAACAAATTTTATCTGAAACAATTTTTGATAAAATTGATTTTTTTTTCATCGTACTGTTCACAGGGAAATTTAAGATTCTATAATTTCGATTATTCGAAAAAAATGTTTTAACGACAGTTGTTACTGGCTCGATTTTAAATAAGATTTGTTCGAAAAACTTTTTGATTCAAACATTAATTATTCAGATAACCTCAAAAAAATGTTATACAGGGTGTACCAGGTATGAGTAGGAAAAATTTGAGGGGTTATAGGTCCCTTTTTTGTGAATAAAAAATTCTTACAACACAATGTCCCATTCCTTGCCATTCTTAAGATATGATACGATAAAGTTAAGGGTTTGAAAGTTTAAGTACTGTTGTATAAAGAATTATACTAAGCAGGGTTTGCTTATGTACAGGTGTCCCGAAATGACGTGTACAACGCAAGACCACAAGTACCTTGACTAAAAATATGATGATTTAACTCAACTTATCTATATATAAAATTACTTAGTTTAGCCGCTAGAGGGCGTTAAACATTCATGATGAATCAAAGATAAAACGCAAAACAAAAAATACGAATACCGCTGTCAAGTTTAAGTGACAAACTGTTTTTTTTTAATTAATTATACCTAGCCAACTATTAAAAAACGTTATTAGTGTTACCTTATATCACTCATTCGCGCTTGTGGAGATTTAGAAAATATTTTTTGTGGCTAAAGCGTTCACAAAACTGAAATTTTGTAAGAGAGAAAATAGTTTCTAAATTAAAGTAACTACTCAGAAAAAAGAATGGTAGTGTTTGTAATGGGGGTTAAAAAGATATGGATGCATAATTAATTGCGACAAAGTTTTTAAGTTTTTAATTACCTAACCTAATTTTTTTAATTACCTTGCAACATGGATAATCACAATATTCAAAGTTTTTAAGCACCCTATAATTTTCGAAATTAGAGTTTATTCCACAAATAGCTTTAATCTACTGATACAAACGCATGACCAAAAAATGAATAAAATCCATTGAGGATTTTCCGAGTTATTTAAAAAAATATATTATTTTGAAAGCCCTCTAGCGGCTAAACTAAGCAATTTTGTATATAGATAAGTTGAGTTAAATCATCATATTTTTGGTCAAGGTACTTGTGGTCTTGCGTTGTACACGTCAATTCCGGACAGCCTGTATATAGCTTTAATTTGACCCATAAAAATCATTTTTGAGATATTTTTAGAGGTTGTTTACTTTATACGAATAAATTTAGGTTTTAATGAATAAACGTGCTTATTGTATTAAAGACAACAAAATTACAAAACTAGAAACAAATTACAAATTGCAAAGCAAAGCCTGCTTAGTATAATTCATTAAACAGTAGTACTCAAGCGTGTGAACTCTTAACTTTATCGTATCATATCTTAAGAAGGACAAAGAATGGGACATTGTGTTATAAGAATTTTTTATTCAGAAAGAGGAGACCTATAACACCTTAAATTTTTTCTACTCATACTTGGTACACCTGAAAAATGTTTTAATGAAAGTTGTTATTGGCTCAATTCTAAATAAGATTTGTTTGAAAATTTTTTTGATTCAAACAATAATTATTACAATAATCTCAAAAAAATATTATATACAGGTAATTCAAATTCGACCCCACCATTGGGATCTCAGAAACCATAAGAGATACAGAAATGGTTAAATGGGGGCAAAGTTGCGTATTTTAGAGCTCATCATTTTTCAACAAAGTTTTTGGATCTAGCCGTTTTAGTTTTTAAAATATGATATATTAAACAAAAAAATGACTTTTCCGTTTTTTGCCTATAACTTCTTTATTTTTCGTTTTTTAGTGAATCTAAAAAAACATTCTTAAGGCAACATTTTATGAAAAATGTTATGGCACAACTAGAAATTTTCTCAGATGTTTCGTTTTCGTGAAACTATCATCAGGTTTATTTTTTCTTATGAACCCAATATTTGATTTTCACACCAAAAATTAGCATAATTAAATCTGATTTCAACGATATGTCACACAATGTATTTCATTTAAAAAAAAACATTGAAAACGAAAAATCAAGAAGTTGTAGGCAAAAAACGAGTCATTTTTTTGTTTTTCGGCCATATTTTAAAAACTAAAACGCTAGATCCAAAAACTTTGTTGAAAAATNAACATCAATTTTTCGAAAAAAATGTTTTAATGAAAGTTGTTACTGACTCGATTCTAAATAAGATTTATTCGAAAAAAATTTTAATTCAAACGATAATTATTAAGATAACCTAAAAAAATGTTATATATATGTATATATATCGGTATACAGCGCCATCTAGTAAACATATCAAATTTTTTTATTAAAATAATCGATTATAAATCATATTCTAAACAAATTTTATCTGAAACAATTTTTGATAAAATTGAATTTTTTTTCACCGTACTGTTCACAGGGAAATTTAAGATTCTATAATTTCGATTATTCGAAAAAAATGTTTTAATTAAAGTTGTTACTGGCTCGATTCTAAATAAGATTTGTTTGAAAAATTTTTTGATTCAAACATTAATTGTTAAGATAACCTCAAAGATATGTTATATATATGATATATATCGGTATACAGCGCCATGTAGTAACCATATCAAATTTTTTTATTAAAATAATCGATTATAAATCATATTCTAAAGAAATTTTATCTCAAACAATTTTTGATAAAAATTGGGAAACAAAAAAAAAGGGTTGAGGTTAGGAAACTCATTCAAATTTACATTCAATTATATTCAAATTTTGATATATCATTAATGGACCAAACTTAGAAAACGAGAATAGGGATGTAGCAGATGTGTCAAATGAAACATTATTATATGTTGAATGTGTTTCGTAACGTCAACCTTATACGACGAGACTCCTGACGATGGTCTAGGCCGAAACCGGTAGAGTTAATAAATTTATAAAATATATTGGAGTATAAACATTGTATATTTTTTAAAAAAACACAAATAAGTAGATGTTTATTACAAAATAAAATTTAATTGTTTCTTTTGTGTCTATCGCTACTTGATATTTGGACAAAAATAACATCGAGTGTAAAACCTTCATAGATATGCTACTAGATTAAAATGTTGGATTGCTTTTTGATGGGGAAAGAAATGAATTTTTAAGAAAAACAAAATACTATCGTAAAAAGAATATTTTTAGGATCACAATAAAAAAAAAAAAATTTGGCATTCCATTTAAAAAAAAAAGTTGACAGTCGCCATTTTGAAATAATTCGTCCAATTGAAAATATGATATCACCATCGTGTAGAGAATGTTCTAAAACATATTACTGCCAAATGTTTTGAAAGTAGTGTCTATAGTGTAGCTAAAAAAAATAAGGCGCTTACTCTGAAACAGGCTGTATAAAGGTATAGAGCGCCATCTAGTAACCATATTAAAATTTTTTATTAAAATAATCGATTATAAATCATATTCTAAACAAATTTTATCTTAAACAATTTGTGATAAAATTGATTTTTTTTGTCATACTGTTCAAAGGGAAATCTATGATTCTATAATTTCGATTATTCGAAAAAAATGTTTTAATGAAAGTTGTTACTGGCTCGATTCTAAATAAGATTTGTTTGAAAAACTTTTTGATTCAAACATTAATTGTTAAGATAACCTCAAAAATATGTTATATACATATATGATATATATCGGTATACAGCGCCACCTAGTAACCATATCAACATTTTTTATTAAAATAATCGATTATAAATCATATTCTAAACAAATTTTATCTGAAACAATTTTTGATCAAATTGAATTTTTTTTTCATCGTACTGTTCACAGGGAAATTTAAGATTCTATAATTTCGATTATTCGAAAAAAATGTTTTAATTAAAGTTGTTACTGGCTCGATTCTAAATAAGATTTGTTTGAAAAATTTTTTGATTCAAACATTAATTGTTAAGATAACCTCAAAAATATGTTATATATATGATATATATCGGTATACAGCGCCATCTAGTCACCATATCAAATTTTTTTATTAAAATAATCGATTATAAATCATATTCTAAACAAACTTTATCTGAAACAATTTTTGATAAAATTGAATTTTTTTTTCATCGTACTGTTCACAGGGAAATTTAAGATTCTATAATTTCGATTATTCGAAAAAAATGTTTTAATGAAAGTTGTTACTGGCTCGATTCTAAATAAGATTTGTTTGAAAAAAATTTTGATTCAAACATTAATTATTAAGATAATCTCAAAAAAATATTATATACAGGGTCATTCAAATTCGATTGGGATCTCAGAAACCATAAGAGATACAGAAATGGTTAAATGGGGCCAAAGTTGCGTATTTTAGAGCTCATCATTTTTCAACTAAGTTTTTGGATCTAGCCGTTTTAGTTTTTAAAATACGGCCGAAAAACAAAAAAATTACTTTTTCGTTTTTTGCCTATAACTTCTTTATTTTTCGTTTTTTAGTGAATCTGAAAAAACATTCTTAAGGCAACATTTTATGAAAAATGTCATGGCACAACTAGAAATTTTCTCAGATGTTTCGTTTTCGTGAAACTATCATCAGGTTTATTTTTTCTTATGAACCCAATATTTGATTTTCACACCAAAAATTATCATAACTAAACCTGATTTCAACGATATGTCACACAATGTATTTCATTTAAAAAAACATTGAATTATTCAAAAAAAAAAGAATAAACCTGATCATACTTTTAGGAAATCGAAACGTCGGAGAAAATTTCTAGTTCTAGGTCTAGTGTTAGTTCTAGTTTTAGTGCAATAAAAATATACAACATATTTAACAACGTATAACGTGATTAGCGCTTAGCTTTATCATTTAAAACAAATAGTAGTTTAGGTCTTTCTGTATTCTGCATTTTTTCTAAGATAAGTTACACCTTTACCTAACAGACAGCATGAAAATCTCTAAAAACGATAAAATTCGCTTAGTTAAGTGATGTATAACGCGGTCCAATTAAAACATCGTTATAACCAAACAAATAATAGAACAAGTTATTTTCTATTTTTAAAAGATAACAAATTCCTCGTTAATCTATTGCTTTATTGTTCACTATCAGTGTGGTTCTTAGAACTTAGAAGAAACTTCCTAGAATGTATTTTGTTAACATTGACATAATAAACGCGACAAATCAAAATGTTATCATCACACCGGAAAATGTGACCAATTTGAAAGAAGAAATCAATTCTTATAAAGTCGAGTACGCCCCCGAAGGAATCGTCTTTGGAAATGTGGTGTTTGGATTAACTTTTTTAATATGTATGGGTTTCCTTCTCGGATTATTACTAAACATAGGAGGTTATATCAGAGGATTGGAAGTCGACGAGCGTAGAAACGAAGCGATTTTAAGAAACTTGGAGAATAACTTTGTTTTGGTACATATGAACGTCCCCGTTGAATTTTCAAGAAATAACGTTGTAACTGTAACTTTTAATCACTAAGACTAATATCAACTAAAATATCAATTTAATTTACAACTTACGCTTTGCCGTTTGCCCAAAAGAAGATTGTCCGAAAGAAAATGCCATATTTTAACGTTTTTTAACTCGGTTAATAGTAAACATGTAAACATAACCTATAATAACATGTCAAACACTGAGTATAGTAATCTGTAATGTCAAATAAACTTCATTACCAACTTAAAAATTTTAAATGTTTCTTAAATTTTATTTATAAATTGAGATATTTGTTTAAATAAATACATATTGGGTTTTTATGTTGATCTTAAGATATTCATTCCATCTTTTCAGAATCGTATCTCATCTAAAAATCTTTCATCGATTTTAACAAAAAAGAAATCTACTTTATCTAAATGGTAATGACGTAATGACCATCATCAAGGTCAATGGCTTCGATTGATGATAAACCGCTTCAAAATCAAAAAATTAATGCCGAGTTTACCTTTTTGATTGAATTTTGGGAAACATTTGTGATTAGGTATCGTTAATTCAACTCCTACTTTATTTTAATGTTTGCTACATATGTATATCAAGTTTTACTTCAAACGTTTTTAACCGTATATATGAAGAATTCTTTTAGAAAAACTTAAAACAGTTTATAACTTTGACAGTAATAGTTTAAATTTCATTATGTCATACCTGGAGGGAAGGAATGAATGCGTAAACTGTGATTCTAAAGTCTCAAATCGCATTCTGGTACGTAGAGGGGTTCCACAGGGGTCAATTCTTGGGCCTCGGCTTTCTATTATTTATTAATGACCTACCCTATTATGTTGGAAACAATATTGAATGCTTTCTTTATGCTGATGATGCTACCCTGTTGATTCGTAGTCCATGCATTGATGATTTACACTGTATATCGGATAATGTGATGCGTAGAGTTCATGATTGGACTGTGGCAAATGAACTTTCTCTCAATAACTCTAAAACGGTACATATGTCACTTGGTCTTAGAGATCTTCCCCCTCAGAATCCCAGCGGCACTAAGTTTTTTGGCGTAATTGTAACTGCTTCAAAATTAAGTTTTGACGAGCATGCTCTAGCTGTGGGGGCCAGGGTGAGCAGAAACATTTACGCACTGAAACGTGTAGTTAATACGGTTCCTCCTGAAAATAACCTCCTGAAATAACCCGAATTAATACTCCAGCTAGTAGTCATATTTTTAAGCTCCTGCGTAGAGCTATCCGTGTGCTTGGTGGGGTCGGTTTTACGGAGAACTGCAAGCCGTTCTTCAAGAGGCTAAACATTTTAACTATTCCATCAGAATTTATATTGGAAGCAATTTTATATGCCAATAAGAATAAACAGTCCTATGATATCTCTTCTAATTTTCATCATTACGACACGAGAGTTTTTTTATTATACGGCGCTTTCTATTCTGTTGAGGAATTCCGAAACACAGAATGTTGTGTCTGAATTTTAATTGTAACTGCTTTCGTAACTATGTAATTTTTTGTCAATTTGTAATTATATAATACAAGTATTTTTTTGTTAATACTAACAAGGGAAGTATCAGAACTGTCCCTTACCGAGTTTGTTGAAATTTGGTACAGCGATAGTATGGCCAAAAATAAGGTTTACGTATTTTTTTATACGTGCTAATAAAGCCCCTGGGGCGAGTTATAAGGGTTGGAAATCGGGGCGAAATATATATATTCGCTTATAGGCTGAAGACGAAAATAGTTATCGAAATGTGGTAAATGTAAACTGATATTCATTTTCAAAGAGCTTTCCATTGATATATCACACATATATCTGAGGGCTTCAGGGGGTAAACTACCCCTAGTTTTTTGGAATATTTTAAAAACTACCCTGTCGATTTTGGTGATATTATGTATCCTTATATTACGTTTAAAAATATTAATGACGTGTTTTTTCTTATTTGCCTCTGACCATCCCCTGCAAAGTTACGAGGTACGGTAGATAACCTCTTTCCTTAAGAATAATGTGATAAACTGTTACACTTTTGAACAATATTTTGAAGAAAACCATTAATTAGATGTAAATTAAGATTTACGCAGTAAAATAAACC